>WQNJ02000014.1:2037500-2172500 GCA_016584745.2 Phylloscopus trochilus trochilus
CTTGTCCAAAGTTTTAAGCTGGCCAAGAAAAGCACTCAAGCCTCCGTGGGAGAAGTTTAATACGGTTTTATTTATTTACATTGACTTGACATCTTTCCCTGATTTGCCTTTGCTCTCCTGAGTGTCCTTGTCAGGGAGAAAATGGGCAAAGCAGAGGATGAAATCCTCCCCAGGACAGGAATCTGTGCTCTCAGGGCAGTGCTGAAGGGATCACCCTCCCAGCCACTGGCAGGGCACCCAGATAATTTTCCCTTTCTTTGCAAACCTTACTCTAAGGGATTGAATAAGTATTCAGCACTCAGAAGTTCACATCCAACTTTTTCTCCACACCCCTGGACATCAGCAGGTTCCCTGGGAGGCCTGGTTCCCAAGCTGGGACAGCAGGGAAGGGTTTCCTCCCCAGCTCTCTGTCTTCCCCGAGTGCAGAAAAATCACAATTCTCAACAAATTCTCACAAATCTCTCACAAAGCTCCCCAAAACACAAGAGAATTCCTGCACTTTGCCACAGCTTCCCCTCAGGATGGAGGATTGTAAAGAGACAAGATAAGGGGAATATTTCTAGTGGAGGTAGCCAGGTGGACATCAAAGGGACAGGAAGGCAGGTGACATGGAGTTATGGAATCGTGGAATAGGTTGGGTTGGAAGGGACCTAAAAGGCCATGGGATGGGACACCTTCCACCAGCCCAGGATCCTCCAACCCCAGTGTCCAGCCTGGCCTTGGGCACTGCCAGGGATCCAGGGGCAGCCACAGCTGCTCTGGGCACCCTGTGCCAGCCCTGCCCACCCTGCCAGGGAACAATTCCTGCCCTAAATCCCACCTAAATCTACCCACTTTCAGCTTCAAGTTATTTCCCCTTATCCTGTCACTCCAGGTCCTCTCCAAAATTCCCTCTCCAGCTCTCTTGGAGCCCCTTTAGCCCTGGAATGTCCATCAGAAAGGTGGGATGATGATCCCAGGTTTATCCATAATCCATTTTGCTCAGCACTGTCCCCCTAACAGGGACCTGCATCATTTGCAGGCTCTAAAGTGAGCAAAACCAGAATTGGATTATTTACCTCAGTCCTGTCAGTTTTGGACTGGTTTCTGCCAGGAAAACTGATTTGTATTTTTGTTTTCTGTCACAACAAATATTGTTGCTATCCCGGTAAATATCAAACTTGCTCCTTTCTTCTGGGAGGTTTTTGGATATTTTATAAACAAAACATGTCAGGGTGACATTTGTCTTGTTAGTTTGAACCACCTGGATGTCAAGTGGCTTTTTTTCACCCTTCATAATCACATGTGCTACAAAAAGCACTTGTAAGGATCAGATCCTCCCTTATTTGACACCGTTTTTTGAGGGAATTGCCCCCAACCATGGGCTTGGCAGCTGCCCCTCCAAGGCATGATAAATCTTGTATAAAACCAACCAGACAGGCAGGAATATTCTAATTTTGGTTTAAACCACACCTGTAAAATTTGTGAAGGTGACAAACCCATTGGAAGTGGTGGCTGGTGGAACAGATGCGAGAACCACTCGATTTTACCTCCTTATAGATCAAAAGTGAGTCTCTTCTTTCAATCTTTGTCTTTCTATTAAAAAAAAAAAAAATTTATTTAGATTTTTTCTTTTCAAGCTAACTCTTCTATTGGCTTTTTGCTCAAACCCTGGTGGTTTCAGACACTTTTCTGGTAGAGAAACTGCCCAGGATCTCTCCTCATGAGACAGAACCTGGAGAGATGAGGAGGGAGAACTTTTTAAATCCAAATTTGGGGCTCCTTTAACACAGATGCTCAAAACTCTGTTGTGGAGAAATGATATTATCAATGTATTATTCACAAGGCATTCAGGACTTGTTAATTATTTATAAAAATTACCCACTTTTATTCCAATAACTTCAGTTCTGGTTGAGTGATATGAGTAGTATTAGGAGGAAAAGGGAGCCTGGATAGCACCCCAGAATTTGAGTGTGCAAGCAATATTTGTGCAATTTTGGTTATCTAATGAGCACACTGACTTGTCTATAAAGGATTTTAGCACGTCTCTAACAAGGAAGTGGCAGAATTGATATTCTATCAGTGTCTTTTATTTCGGGGGGGAGGGAACAGGTGAGAAAAAGCAGCATTTGGCTTGAAATTGTCTTTTTTCTTCCCCTTCCCAGCCTCACTCAAGGAATCTGAATCAGCATAAACCAGGATGTATTGAACCATGCCTATTATCCCCACTAGAGAGGAGAGGCCACAGAGGGCTGAGCTTCATCTGGCTCTTGGATAATTCAGGAAACAGATGGAATGCTACATCTTTCTCAGAGCCTGAGGACTAATGCACCCTGTGGCGTTATCTATCAGACTAGAGAGGGGCTCTGGATTTTGAGGACCATTCCCAGGTCAAACTGGAGCATAAGACAGAGAAATACCCTTGGAAAAGCACTTGCTTAGGGTTTTATACAGATCTCAGTCAACTCGGAATTTGAGCTGTGCCACTTCACTGGAAACTCGAGGTAAAATGTGAATTTACAGTGCCATGATCAGAAAAGGTTGTCAGCTCTTAAAGTTTTGGAATATTTTCATTATAAATAGCTACATATTTAAACTCAACTTTCACCCTGATATTTACCTGATATGGACTTATTTTTTTAAAATTATTTAAATCCATTTTTGTGTAACCTGTATGGCAAAACACAAGAGCCAAAATGGACAAACCTAAAAACCCCTGGCAGAATGACATCAAACTTCTGAAAACATTGTGAGGGTTGGTTGTTTTTTTTTCCCCTCCCACTCTGTTGCTTTGCTGGGAATATCCCCATCCTGAAGCAAATTTTTATGGACAAACTAAATGAAAAATGGGGTTTTTAAATAGTTCCACCCCCTCCAAAGATGCTGACACAACTGATATTGCATGGCCACGTTTGCTGGTGCTGGAGATGTGGGAGACTCTCCAATTTCATGGTGCTGCTTGTCCTCACTCAGCTGTCTGGATCTAAATGAGGAAGAAAGACAGGAAGAGAGGAGGGGATGGAGAAGGAGCAACCCGAACTGTTAAGGGCCCCCCAGAACGTTGCAGGAATCGGACATTTACCTGAAGTTTCCTCTCCCTGCAACAAGAGTTTGCCTCAAATTTTCATGTTGCTCTTAGAGGAGGTGAGAGTGGTGGAGAGAAGGACTGTAATTTGAGTTCCAGGTTAAAACAGAAGACCAAGGTTTCACCTTATATTTTAACTTTTTATGTATCAGTGATGAGGGGACTACTGAAGCTGTGTGGAGAAACTGCCCTCAGCTCACATACATCCACCTTTGTCACCTTTTCTTATGGATGCTGGTTAAATTCTCCAGCACAGTCCTGAAAGATCTCACATGTGCTTTAAATTCCTAAGCTCCAACACGTATTTGTAGAGTCAAAGAAAAATCAATCCATTGCAATAACAAATGAAAGAGTTATTTTTAAGAATTAACATGCGTGGGATTCACCAAACATGTTGAAATTCAGTATCTTCCACAACGCTGAAATCGAACAATTAAACCCTTTTGGAAGGTCATGATTAAAAAAAAAAATATATAAAAAAACAAAAAACCCACAAAAACAGATAAATTTGAGTTCCACAGTGGCAGCTCATTTCTAATCTCTAATCCGTGGGTTTGCATCTCTGTGTGTCTTGGAAAATGTTCTCCTGGGCATGCGTGTGCAAGCCCAATCATGGATTTTTTGAGATACCTGGTGATCTGCACTTGAGTAGTCGAGATTAGACTTGAGCCTTTAGTCTCTTTCAAGTGCTTAAATAGCTGCCTCTTCAGGCTCAAGCCAAACCAGTTTTAAGAAGTAGCTGGAGGAGCATTTAAAATTAATCTTCTCAATTCTGCTCCTGGATTGGCAAGTGTTTGGCAATTCCTTTTGTTCAGCTGGAATGGGAGGTTCTCCTTCATTTATCACCGGGAGCTGCCTGTGAGTCAAACCAGGCTGTTTTTTGAGCTGGTCCTTGCCTGACACCTCTTGTCTAGAGAAGGGCACTGAAAAAGTCAGAACAGAGGGATCAAAGCATCTGAAATAATTTGGGACGAAGTACATTCCCCCAAAAAAAGGAATCCAGACGTTCAAAGTGCTTTTAATACTCTTCCAAGCAGGATTTCTTATTTGGTCCTGGACTCCAGGCTTTGTCACCACTGCTGACTTTTGCTTAAATTTTAAATCTCAGTTTAAATTCTGGGGCTCATCCACACAGCTCAGCCCCAAGTTTTCGGTCTTGCCAGGCTCCTTCCCAACACGTGATGTTTTCACTGGAAATTTCATGCAACCATGGGATGCCTGGGGTTGGAAGGGACCTTACAGACCATCTAATTCCAAACCCCTGCCAGGGGCAGGGATGTCACCCACTAGATCAGGCTGTTAATTCCAAAATTCAACGTTGCACTCATGTATCTCTCCCAAGGAGGATAAAAATCCACAACATCGCCCTGAAATGCAAGAAAAGAGAAACTTGATGATGCCAATCTCTGCCAACTGTGAAAAATGGGGTCTGAAAAAGTTTCTGTACCTTTGCAAAGCCTTTTCTTTGCCTCTGGACCGGGAAAGGCCCGTTGGAGATGATATTGGATGCCAATCCAGATTGGAGCTGGGCTCTCCGGGCAGTTAATTAAGACATTTCTCCCTTCACTCCCAAACTCAGTACATTTCAATCTGTTTAATTCTCTCAGGAAGTCAAAAATAAAGTCAGGGCAGAGCCATATTGTCGCACAACTGCAATGGTCTCCAAGGAAGACTTTTGTTCCCAGCCTGGTCTCAGAAAACTTTGGAAATGTTAGGAACACTTAGATGCAAAACCTCCAAAGAATAATAAAAAAATTAAAGGGTTGGTGTCTTGGGTTTTTTGGTTTTTTTTTTCCCTGTGAAGATATTTTTTTAAGACAGATTGGGTTTGCAACTATTTTAAGCATTTACTTATTTTCCAAAGTCTGGGGGTTGGTAAAAATAAAAAAAAAAAGAAAAAGAAAAGATCAAGTAAGAAAAGAAAACAAATAAAAAAAATAAATGAGAAAAAATAAGAAATAATAAAATAATAAAAATAAAATAAGAACTGAAATTAAATGAAATTAAATGAGAAAAAAACATTAAAAAGAAAAAATAAGAAAAATAAGAAAAAATAAAATCTAGAATAAAATAAAGGGGGGGTGTTTTTTGTTTTTTTTTTGGGTGTTTTGGATTTTTTTGTTGTTTTTTGGGGGGGGTTGTTTTTGTTTGGGTTTTTTTTTTGTCTCTCTTTTTTTTTAACAAAACATTTCCTGTGGGATTTTTTTTTACTTTTTGGAGAGGTGCTCTGGGTACTGCAGAGATTTTGGCAATCAGTCTTTTCTGTGTGCTGGACTTTTGTCTTCCAGCCATCCTGGATGGGTAAACTCCCAACACTCCCTCTGCATCCAACACACCACAGCAGGATGGGAGGCAGCCTGGATTTCTGGAAGACACAAGACAGCCAGGACATGGATTCTGCAAGGAAATGAGGGCATCCAGCTTTCATTTCCAAGAGGCCTCTGGTATAATTTCAGCATCCTGTTACACTCTGGACTCCCTTGTTTCGCACACACAGGAACCCAATTAGAGTTGTCCAAAGAGCCTTAAAAAAAAAATGAACTTAAGAAGCTTTGATTCTTGCAGAAAAAAGACACTTTCTGCTCAAGATTTTCAAGTCCTCAGTCACAGCTGGCATGCCAAGGCTTTGGACAGAGCTTCCCCAGTTTCTCAGATATGTTTGCTTAATCTTTTTTTTCTTCTGAAGTCTTATCAGGACAGGGGATGTTTTGGATAGGAGTAATTCCAAACCCCATTTTTCCCCCTCTTTTTTTTTTTTTTTCCTGAAAAATCCGAATGATTAACTTCCCTCTCTGCGCTGCTGGTGCACGAGCACTGCATTTCCTCATTTTTGACACAAGTGGGATTAGTGGAGGTTTGTAACAAAGGCTTTTCTGACAGGCTGCCTAGCCACGGCCAAACCCAGGAATACTGGGAATCCTGATGAGAAAGCTTGCTCGTTTCTAACCCAACGAGGTTTGGAAAAGTATTTAAACTTTTGGAGCTTAACTAAACCTTCAAACCTTGGGGTATTGTCACACTGGGAACTGTGATAACTGCAGGTTTTATTATATGTCTTTCTCCTGCTATTTAATGTCCAATTAATTTCATGATAGGGCATATTAAAAAGATGCTTCGTGTATGGAGGAGGGTTGCATTGTGCTCTAACCATTTATTGTAAAGCTACAGAGGGTATTTTAAAGTAAGTAAATACAAATTTGTCCTAATTTTCACTTAAAAACCCAATCCTTGGTTTACTCCAAGGTTTTAAAAGATTATGGAGCATGACTTTTTTTTTTTTTTTTTCCTTAGGAAAACTAAGCATTGCTCTGGAGAATAAATATCCCTCTGACCCCTATAAAAATCAAGACACAAGGCCAGCATATGGAAATTATTTTCCTCTTGACCGTGACTTGCAGAAGAGACGCCTGGAAATATTGTGCTGTTTGTTGGTAGCAGCCTTGTTAAACTGCTCCCCCCGCAAGGACAATAAAGTGACAGCACTTAACAGCCCCGGCAGGGCCATCAGAAACCCTCCCCTCTGTCTGGGTGCCACTGCAGGAGCTGGAATTCATCTCAGCACTCAGGGTAAGTGAGAGTGGTGAGCTCGGTTTTAAAGGCTCAGGGCAGGTTTGGGAAGCTGTTGAATATTCAATCGTTAATTGGCTCTTTTTTGCTGCAAGAAGCTGCCCCCGAGGACAGGGCCCTCCTGGGCTGCTCAGGTGCTCAGAAGGAAGTGGCATTTTGGGATGTGGAATATCTGGATGTGCTCTTGCAGGGTTGGGTCCAGCAGCAGCGTGGAATCATAGAACATCCTAAGCTGGAAGGGATCCATGAGGATTACTGAGTTCAGCTCCTGGCCCTGCACATGATATGCCCAGAATCACACCATGTACTTCAGAGCATTGTGCAAACCCTCCCTGAGCTTTGGAATGCTGGATAGGGATAATCTGCATGGTTCAGGTGTGCCCCACCACTCACAACCATCCCAGTCCTCTTCCTTGCCGAGGTGACACAGAAATGCAGCTTGGTACCAAACCTCTGGATACACTTTAGGTTTTTTTTTACCTCAAGATCCCAGATATCCAGACTTAATTTAAAATCCCAATTCTGTCCAAGTCATGCTTTCTAAGTGGGTGCCTTTGGGTTTGCACTGCCCTGTGGCTGTGGACATCAAACAGGGCTGGACAGTGTGTCCCACGTAGGTGTCCCACATTAAGGGCACTGCTGATTCCATCCCCTCAGGTTTCCTGCTGTTGACATGGGATGAACTCGAAGGCACAAGAGATGCTATCAGCTCACACTTCAGCAGAATATAATGGGACATTTGCATTTTCATTCCTTTCTTTTCTAAGTCACCACCCACAGCTTCCTTTCCACGCCTAAATATAGAAGGGCGATGTTCGCACGTTCTTTTGTTCTAAAATTCAATTAATTTTTTATTAGCAGAATTAAATAATTAATAATTTTCCTTAAACTTTCCAAAACTCTCCGCTGCTGGAAGGACCTCACGGTGCCTACACCACACAGATCTGCTCCCTGCAAAACTTTTTAAACAATTCCAGCCTCCAGCACCGGCAGCAAGGTTCAGTTTTTGTGGCTGTCAGATGAAAAAGGGCCCTGCTCCTCTCAGGAACATGCAAAGTGTTTCACCCAGAGTGATATTTGCCTAAAAGATTTCTCTCTCCAGCTTTCACTCAGAAACCTTCTGCCAGTTGTGTCCCAAGGACCAGCTGCTGGGAAATTCAGTGGAAATGTGTACAGAGAGAGAGAGAAGAGGGAAAATTGTTTTGCCATTTATTCCAAACCAATTCTGGCACGAGATGAACATAGATAGGAAGCCATATTTATAAAGGGCACTCTCTATGCAGTGCTGGATCTGGGTATATTCCCTCTGACAGCCTTAATTCAAAAAAAACAGATTAGAACTATGGAAGATCCAAAATTTTTTCATAAAGGCTTGTTGTTTGGTTTTTCCCCTGCCTTTTGAGGGCTATATGGCATGGACTATAAAGCTAAGAGGGATCCATAGGATGACAGAGGCCAGTTCTCCACTTCCCTCACTACCAGAATTAAAGCCTTGTTCATAAATACAGAGTGCAAATTGAATACTTAGCCCAGCCCTCTCCGTGCTCATTCTGCCCTCTTTGAAGTTGAACAAATGAAGGGTTACTTCTCAGGCAAGGAAAAAAAAATTGAGGTTGATTAACCATGGGCATGCATAATTTATATGGAGTTTGAACATCCTGTGAAAATGGGCCAAAGATGTTTCTTTATAAATTGGGCTCCATGAATTGGAGATGATCTTTAGCATTTATTATTGCTCAGGCAGCACTGGGGGCGTGTGGCTCTGCATTGTCTGACTCAGTTTCCTCCCAGCCCCTCGATTTAAATGCTCAGCTCTCTGTCAGCATCACCAAAGTCAGGCTTTGCATCTTGTTACAGCCCTCCAGTGCTGCCCCGTGGTTTGTGGGATGAGGAGCTCTGTTTGGGAACTGCAGGATTCCCATTTGAAACCATGCCTGCTGGAAGGGAACCAGGAAAAACACCTCCTGAATCTGACCTCAGTCCAGGTAGCACATTGCCTGCTCTCTGACAAACCTTGCATGTGCCTTTAAGAAACAAAAATTAATGCAAAGCTTATTACAATCCTGGTGGTTGCTAACGCTTTCTCTCTTCCACTGTCCAAGTGTCTGAATTTCAGCTTCAGATGAGTGTGGCCTGCTGGGATTTGAGCTGCCAGTTTAATTAGTGTTCAGTAATTTCAATAATGAGTGACAATTCATTGGGGCTTTTAGGTTGGTCTTCTGTTCAGAAGCAAATCAATAATCCACAGTTTTTCCCCTTCTTTAAAGACAAGAAAGTGGCATGTGAGTTACATCAGATGAGAGAAAATAAATGAGGAAAAGCACAACTCCCTCAGTAACTTGAGAGGCAATTGGCTTTAATGGTGTGGGCAGCCTCCCTGGTTTGTTGATGTTATTGGATGAACAGAAAGGTCATTAGTATCTGGAAAGGGGCTCCAAAGATTCTCACAGTAAACAATTTGCCCTGGCTGTAACCATAGTGATTTGGGTAAATGAACACAGGTATACGGATTACTACTGTATTCCCCAGGCTGCCTATATTATTGCCTCAGAAGATATAAAAACAATTGAGGCTAATTGTATGAGAGTGAGTTTATTACAAACATAAATGGAAGGGGAAAAGAAACCAGATATATTGTTCAGAAGCTTTTTTTAATCTCTTAATTTTATATGTACATGTGCACATATATATGTGGCGCACGGAAGGCGTCGGGGAGAGCGCTCTGTCTCCGTGTGCATTTCCATGTGGAAACATGCACTGATAAATCTTCTCTGGAGCTGGCCTCCAGTTTGGTCCACAGGCCAAACTGCTGCTTTTCCTTTGCATCCCCAGGAATGCAGGTTTTCCCCTGGCTGCCTGGAGCAGGGTGTATTCCACCACGGGTGCCGTTCCTCGGTGCTGGTTGGCGCTGGAGTTTGGAATGCTGAAGAACTACAAAGCCATTTATTTTTTTTCAGCCTTGGAAGCCTGAGAAGAACAGAACTGCCTGGGAACTGGGGGAAAGGCATTTACCCCAAGCAAGGTGTTGATGTCCCCTGCATCCCCAGCCCCATACTGGGGAGTCACCCACTCCACCCGTGGCATTGCACTGACGTACAGGAGCAGCATTTTTTGGAAAGTTGCATTGCTCCCTTTTGTTACAGCAACAAAGAGCCAGCCTTGGTGAGGGGTTGTGATTTGCAGTATACAAACCCATTAAAAAAACACAAATGAAATACCCAGCTGGGAAGGTCAAGTCTAATGAGGTGGTCTGTTGTGAGAAGTGGTAGCTCACAGCATCCCCCATGTAGGCCAGAGGTGATTCCAAGTGAACAGCTGCTTATAATTATTATAATCTGACACTTTTCATCCACCTCAGGTGCTATTTTTTTCTCACAAGAGAGCAGATTAATTGTATATCAACTGATATACATAAAAAAGGGTTTGATAGAAGGCTTAATAAAGTAACATTAAATAGGCGCTCCCACTGAAATTCTAATGTGTATATTCTTAATTAAATTCCCTTGTACAGTACAGTAATTCAGGTGCATTTTGGATTCCTTTATCTTCCGCTGCATATAAAGTTTAAAATTATTGTTGCTATGAAACTGAAGGCAAATAGGAAGGGGAAAAAACCCTGCGAGTCTGACCCACATAGGCCCCTCTTCTGGAGGGAGGAAAAGCAGTTAATGCTCCATCTCTCATTCTATGCTGCGTCTACGCAGGCCCTCGGTATTCTCATGTTAAAGAATACGCTCTCCCATTAGAATTTCAATAGAGCCCTGCTCCCAGGTGAAAAGGCAATATCCACATTAAAATGAAGATATTATTAAAAAAAAAAAAGAAAGTACCATGTGCAGAAGTCTATTGACATCACTCTGGAGGGAAACTGTTGATTTAGAGGAGGAGAGGTAGCTGGGTGTGTGTTTAAATTGAACATCTGATAGCGCCGCTCCGCTGCTGTTTACTGCTGTTCAGCAGCCAAGCACACGATGTTTACATGACTTCACAGCGTGTCCTTCCTCACAAACCATAAAGAAAAATAACCCAGCATTACCCACGACAAGGAATATCCCAATTAAACCTCATCTCTGAGCTGCATTGAATTGCTGTGAGGAGGGAACTTCCTTGGCGGCGCGGGCGTGCGGGGTTTAATCAGACACGTTCGGTACGACTGCTGGAAAGAAAAAAAAAAATAAAATAAAAAAAAAATAAATGAATGGAATCTCCTGAGTCCCGAGATGTTTCCTATTGAAATGAATGAAAAACACATGGGGTTTGCTAAGGATTTCAGGCTGGGCCTTCAGAGACCCTGCTGTCTCCCAGCACTGTGTGCTCAGCGCGTGCAATGGGGAGCATGAAGAGGTGGACGTTTGTGTGCCCTTCTCCAGGGGCCCACCAGGACTCCAGTGTCTGATAAGATGCCCCACGTTAGGTTGGATCTGCTTGAGATCCCTTTGGCTTGGATCTCTTGGATGATCAGACATTTCTCCACACCTCTTTTATATTAACAGGACATGTATTTCATTAAAGCAGTTTGGATCCTTCCACCCCTGTTTCTAGTGCTCCCCTCTTCTAGGAGGCTTTTTGGATATTTTACAAACAAAACATGTCAGGGTGACATTTGTCTTGTTAGTTTGAACCACCTGGATGCCAAGTGGCTTTTTTTTCCCCTTCATAATCACATGTGCTACAAAAAGCACTTGTAAAGATCAGATCCTCCCTTATTTGACATCCTTCTTTGAGGGAATTAAATTCC
This sequence comes from Phylloscopus trochilus trochilus, assembly GCA_016584745.2. Taxonomy (NCBI): domain Eukaryota; kingdom Metazoa; phylum Chordata; class Aves; order Passeriformes; family Phylloscopidae; genus Phylloscopus; species Phylloscopus trochilus. The sequence continues at coordinate 2,048,870 of WQNJ02000014.1, forward strand.
TTCTTTGAGGGAATTGCCCCCAACCATGGGCCTGGCAGCTGCCCCTCCAAGGCATGATAAATCTTGCATAAAACCAACCAGACAGGCAGGAATATTCTAATTTTTGTTTTAAACTGCACCTGTAAAATTTGTGAAGGTGACAAATCCACTGGAAGTGGTGGCTGGTGGAACAGGTGAGTGGACCACTGGATTTTACCTCTTTATAGACCTGTTCAAAAGTGAGTCCCTTCTTCCAATCCATGTCTTTCTATTTAAAAAACTTTTTGTTTAGAATTTTTTTTTTCAAGATCCTTGAAAAATCCTTCTCTCAGTGCCTTCCTCAAGCTACCAGGGACAGTTTTGCATCTCCTCCAGTCTGTTGTCCAGCACATGTCCTCACATCCATAAGAACACTAATTCCTGTGAATTCCTTAGGATGACCTCAGCTTCCCATGGAGTTGTTGGGTCAGCGTTGAGCCTTCAGCATATAAGGAGGAATTTGTTTATTTTTCTAAACACTTCTGTTCAAAGCTCAGTGCTGGACATTGTCCTGTGGTGTTAAGTAGCACATTCCAGTCTAATCCCAAATTTCCTTAGTATTTGGGAGGGATCACCTTCTCCTATTAATTATAATTTATTTCTACTTAAATTTTGAACTTGCCAAGCAAATTTTCAAAAACGAAGAAGATCAATTCTCGTCCATAAAAACCTTTAGATTGGAGAGAAGGAAGGAGATGCAACATTCTTGAGATAAAGCTACAGCATATTTTGATAACATGGGGTTTAATGAACCACAAATACAGCCTTGCTGTTATCCAGTTCACATTACACATCAAAGTAAATGTGGGACTTGCAAAAAAAAATTTTTATCTGTATCCTCAATTGATCCCCAAACATGTATTCAACCCAGACAGGTACTAGATCCTATAAGAGGGTGTCTGTTCTCTTTTTTATTTTTTGTATGACAAAATCCTTTAGAAAACATCAACTTCCTCTCCCATTTGAGAGAGCAAAAGAGGAAAAACTCCAAGAAATAATTTACAATTCATCAAGCTACTGCAGGGGGGAGTAAAAATGTTAGAGCTTCCCCTGATTTGACTTGATTGTTTATTGGAGAGAAAAAAAGTTGAAAATCATCCAATATAATTTAAGTTTTTTATGTTTGCCCTGTACTTCCCTGGTTGTTGAGGTGCGATCATGAGGAACTCCATGAGCTCCTCCCTCTGCCAGCTTTGCTCCTGGACATCAAAGATTTTGTCCAAGAATTCTCTGGTCTTGGTTGCCTCTGAGCCCCTGAGCAGAGAAAAGGAGAGTGGGAAACCATCGTAAAGCAGGAATATTAAAATACAATACCAGAGATAATGGTCCTGTTTTGATAGAAATATTTGGGTTGGAAGGGACCTTAAAAATCATCTCAGTCCAAACCCCACTAGACCAGAGTGCCAGACCAGGTCTGCAACTCAACTTGCAGCTCAAAAGCTTTTGATGGAGATGCAGTTTGAAAGTAAAAGGTGCTGTGTATAAGCAGAGTATATAAAATATATTCCAAAGGAAGTGGATGGCAGGGGTAGTGTGGATGACAGCTGACTGCAGCTGCAGTGAGTAATTACAGTCATATTTGCACTGGTCCAGGATATCTTTTAAAATAAATTACAGACTCATCACCCCGCTGCCTCCTGGCAAACAGAATTAAACATTAATGTATCAACAGTTTATTAAAGACAATAAAGTCTTTTCTAAAAACAGTTGTACTTAGCAACTGTTAGGGAAAAAACAGAGAGCTCTAGCTCAGCCATTTGAAGTAAATTTGTAAAAATCAAGTGATTGAATATGGCTGGTATTTGGATATAAATTTCTTACTGGAAACTGAGATGAAATCCTACACATCTTCAGATGCCTGGGAGGTTTGTCATCCTCACTGCTACGAGCCATTGGTGGAACTGGCTCTGTAGTGGGAGTATTCAAAACTTTTTACAGACAAAACCCATGGAGCAGAGCCTGGTGGGCATCAGATTACCTGCTGCATGTCCTTATCCACACGCTTGTGCTGAGTGCATCTAAATACCTCAGCTGGATGGGGTGAAAAATCTGCTGACATCATCCACGGACTCTGCTCTGATTTTCCTGTAAGCAAATGCTGAAATAACCATGGGAGAACAGCAGTTAGATGAGGAGAAATGCGAAGATCCTGATTCAGCAAAAGCTTTTACAAAGGTATTTAAAGTTAAGCACATGCTTAAGTGCTCTGCTGAATCAGGGCCTGGGGGAGGTCTTGTTATCTATGAAAGATTTCTAAGTGGGACGTGGAGAAGGAAACCGAGGTGTACAATTACAGGAGTGTAAAGAGAAATGGAGAAGTGGGAAAAGTTTTATTCTATTTGAACTTGCTCAAGAAACTCAACAAAGATGCGTTAAGAGCAAATATCCAGTCACATGAAAGCAGAGGTGGAACAAAGGGAACAGGGCAGGGAGAGGGAGCTGGAGGAACAAGAAGTGACATTCCAGCAGGTGGATAGCAGAGGAAAACTTTGCTGCTGTACCTGGAAGGATAAAGTACTCTGGATAAAAAACAAATGAATGAAAAAGCCCCCAAACCCCCTGTCTCTAAACATTTATAACCCTCCCCAAGATCTCTTCAGCATCAGCTCTAGAAGGAGGAGGAAATATTGACAGTCTGACCCTGAGATGGGCTCACATGATCAGAGCATGCTGTTGATAACACCAAGGCTGTGAGTTTGATCCCTTCATGGACCATTCACTCAAGAGTGGGACTCAATGACCCTGCTGGTTCCCTCCAACTCAAACTGTTCTGTGATTCTGTGGTTCTGTAATTCAAGATTTTAGCTTTGGCATTTCAGCTGGGAGCAGAGGCAAGTTCAGGGGCTGAGCTGCTCTGGAGTAGGAGGCTCTTCAGGCCAGCAGGCAGAGAGGAGCAGAGTAGGGAACCAGCTGTGGTTGAGAGTGCTTCACCACCACCCTCAGCTACAGGGGAGGATGTCCAACAGAACCGTCCCAGGATGGGACACAAGCCCACATGTGGCCCTGGCAGGAGGCTCAGCACCACCACCAACCACATTGCTCAGCCCCACCATCCGTGCTGGGTTTTATGGTCTGCTGCTCCTCTCAGCCATTTGGTGACATCCTCTGTTGGATGACACCCTGGGGAACCTCTCTGCAAAGTGACACACAGGGCAGGGAGGGGGAATGAAGTGGGATTTCCTTGAAATGTCCTCTCCTGATCCAAACCAGCTCCATTAATCCTTCCACTTTAGCAATCCTCTTTTCTCTGTTGACTAAGAAAAAGTCAGAATGGAAACTCAGATGGCATAAATAGACCAAAGACTCTAAAAAACTTTTTAAAAAAATGTTATTTCAAGTGACTGGTGTCTTTCAAGCCTGATGAGTCCTTATTCTTGAACCAGGAAGGGAGAGGAAGCTTCCTTGCCAAAAAGGTTGACTGGGGTGGTTCCTGCAAGTGGAGAAATGTGCTGAGTGTTCCTGGGCTGTTTTTTTCTTGGCAGCAGGTTTCCTCTGGGTATTTCTTTGATTATGCCCATGTAATATGACGATTATCAGATTTCAGTCACTGGTGCTGTTCTCCAGCTTGGCCTGTTGCAATAAATTAACCCAGGCCTTATGCTTAGCCCTGTATCAGGGTGCTTTAATCACGTAGCGTGACCAGCAGATTCTCTGTCCACAAATTGGCCGCAAGTTTGGTCAAATTATCAAATTACATTACTGGAGTAATATTAAAATCATGTGAGCGGGTTTTAAATCCCAGTAGTTCATGAACTTTTTTTAATATCTGCCAAGCTGAACAATGGGACCCTTTGCAATCCCCCAGTGAGCACCTATTAAAACCACAATTTACAACTATACATATCATCTAACGTGTTAACCAGGTGTTCCAGTGTTATTGTTTGAAATTCTACCTAGGTTTAAATCAAATGAAGAAAAGCCAAAAGTCCAATTAAAATCCCACATTGCCTCTTTATCGTGTGTAGGTGAAAGACATTTGTTATAGATTTAATGGCAGAAATCTCATAAAATTTTAGGCCATCCTCTTTTCTTCCCAGTTTCTTGTTTCTTGCTCCGATTCTCACAGCTTACTGGCATTTCCTGTTCTGAGCTGTAAAAAAAATAGAATAAATCTAGGAATTTCTGGCTTAATTTTAGTAGCATCCTGGACACTCCAGCAGAATTTGACAATTGAGTGTTGTCATGGGATATTAAAATCCTGCAGTGGGCCCATTTAAGCTATTATTTCATAGGCTGTCCCTTAATCAGTTCCATCCCTCGGCTGTGCACTCTTTGCCAACATGTGTCTATTTTATTTAATAGTTCAGTGACAACAAATTTATGTTGCTAAGCTCCAAAAAGTAAACCTTACCAAAATACCTCCCCAAACTGCCTTTACAGGCATCCACCAAAGTAATATGGAATTCAGTTGTCTTCACTTGGCCATAATTACTTCCAGACCCAGGCTGCCTATCTTTGTCTTTGGCCATTTTTCTCATTCCACCCCAGCCCAGAAACCGTGGTGTTTCTTTACATTTATGGTTTTCTACTTAGATTTCATTGTCACCCACCCCTCCTACCTTTTGATTTTAGCAGACCTTGACATTTAACTAGTGACCTAGCTCTCCCTCCAAATATATGTTTGCTTCTCTGTTTGACAAAAGGCTTGGCTTTTCAGTGCCCAATAAAACAAATTAATTTTCTTTCAGTGAGACAGCCTTCCCCACCCCCCTTCTTTTCTCAGGCATTAAAATTGGGACAGTGTAAAAAGTCACCGTTGCCTCGCTAATTTGAAATCCATTGAATAATATGATAAATGAGAGCAACTTTTTGTCCAGAATTAGTGAAACTGGCAAAAAATAAATGTGTCAGTTACAGCACATCTGTTCTCTTTTACGCCTTACTTAAGAAAATAATTCTTGCCAGATTTTACCCACCCATAATAATTACACAATTTTTACAGATGTAGTTTGTAACAGCTTCACTTTGGTCCAAAACCTTTAATATGACTCGCAATGAATTTACTCCTTGGCTTGCACTTTATTATGTTTTTGCAATAAAAGGGCTGAGGTAAAGTTATTTGTTTCCAGCTCTGCACCTTTTGCTAACATTTTTATAAACAAAGCTGCTAGGCTCAAAATGATTGTTGCTGTCATCACCACTGTTACCATTGCAATTACTGCACGGTTCGCATTTGGACATTTCATTTGGCTCTTGCTCCCAGTCTGTTTTCCTTGTCCTTAATTATCTGTTCTGTGGGAGCACCGGACCAGCAAGAAGGGCGCTCATGCATGTCCAGCTGCAAATGATAAACCATCATGACTTCCATTGATATTTAAAGACAACGCTACTAATTATTGGAGATGGGGCCTGGCTGGGAGATTTTTGAGGCAGATCCAGAAATCTCCACGTTTCAGGAGAGGTAGGGCCTCGAGGTTTGATTTGGCCCCTGGAAACACATCCCAAGCTCCAAAGTTCGGGTCGTTCCATGCCAGGGGCTCGGCCTGGGCCAAGCTGTAATTGTAACAGCATGGCAGGCAGTGCCACCATCGTTAGGCTCTGTCTCAGGTTTACAGCCATTTGCAAAACTTTATAAATCAGATGCAAATATTTTCAGCTGCTGAAACTTGCCATAAAATAGCCTGGCCTTAGTCCAAATGAATCCTGACATCCAATTTTTTAAAAGGGAAAAAAAAAAGAAGTTAAATGAAGGAAGGAGAAGTTGCAGTTTCTGACCAAGAGCAGATAGGATGTATCAGGTTTCTTTTTTGGGGCCAGATACTTAAAAAAAAAAAAAAAAAAAAAAGGGATTAGTGGGGAACAGCAGATTATTCCATGAGCAGAACCAGCCCACTAACGATGCCTTGGAAGACAAGGCTCTGTTTAATTAACAGCCATAGACTGAGTAGTGCCCACACACTGATTCTGAGCTCGTAAATTAAACCTCCATTACTTTTAAAAGGGAGGGGTGACAAGCTGAGTGGAGGTGACGCTCTCAGCCACCTCTGAGCACGTGTTTGGTGCCCACACAGATCTCTCTACCCGCTATTATTGTTATTATAATTCATGGTATAAACTGTAACCACTTGCAACTGCTCCACACTGCACAACCCAATTAAGAGCAACAGAGATGGCTGCACTTAATGGGTCCAATGACATGATAATGCCTTCAAAGGGTCAGTGCCCTACATCGCACATCAATGGCAGTTGACACACTGTTTTTTAATGCTACCACTTAAATATGCATTAGAGGTTTGAAAGCAGCATTGAAGTAATGAGAAGGGTTAGGCTTAAACTTATAAGTGCAAGTAAAGTGTGACCTGCAAATATAAGTGTTGATAAATTCAGGATAGCATTTTTTACTTTTTTTTTTTAAATGTAAAAGCACTTTTCAGACTCAGGTATTTTTAGCTCTGTGTTCCTGCAAAACCTGAAGCATTTGCTGAGTTCAGTCGGAGCAGTGAAGCTTCACCAGATGAAGCCTGTAAATGGGACAGGGCTTCTTTACTCACAATATGATGGCACTGTGCCCATAAATGTATGATTTTCGAAACAGAGTTTAGGAAACTGTTCAACGTGCAATCACAACATGAAATAACATCTTGTCACAGCTTGCCAAAGAGCTGGGCATGATTCCCTACTGCTCTGAACCCTGTCCCCAGGCAAATATTTTAAGTCCCTTTTGCAGCACCTGCGGGAGACAGAAGCAGCAGTCAGATCCAGGGCATGCTCCCAAGGCAGATCCCAATTCCAGGAGGGCTCTCACCTGATCAGGAGTGGTGTAACAACCTAACAAAGTCCTCTTCTGCTGGCAGTAGTGTCTTTGGTGTTTTGGGGCTGCTTATCAAGCTGCTCCCACTGTTTTATCACTTTAATCTGTTTTGGGTTTTTTTTTGCAGATAGCTATGAGACACCTAATCAGAACAAAATAAGGGCAGGCATACAGGATGAGCTATTAGGGGCTAAGATACTTCTGATTTCACTATCAGTTACAGTCTGGATTTTTTACAAGTTGGACACCAAGGCCATGGGAGTCAGGTGGCATCAAACCTGTTCTGCACACAGAGATGTGTCTGACCCTCTCCTCCACTCAGCTCTCCCAGGGAAATTAGGCAAATTCACTTCACGTCCTGAAACCTTTGTGGGGTTTTCTGTGATGAAGCAAATCAAGCTTTGAAATCCAAATTGCCTCCTCCTGGCCTTGACTGGGAAGCTGCACCCACAGCATGTGCATGGGCAGGGCTGCAGGGGACCCAGGGTGAGCACTGAACCTGTGACTCCCTTTTAATTAGAAAAAAAAAAAAAAAAAAAAAAAAAAAAAAAAAAAAAAAGAAAGAAAATGAAAAAGGGAAAAAAAAAAAGTGCATCTGATATTTTGGCCGTTGAATGATTTTTTTAAAAATCCGGCATGGTCCCTCTAATCCCATCTGAACACGGTGTGCATGCGATTTAAATACCTTAATAACCACACCCCGCTCCTGTCATTTAATTTTATTTTTTTTTTTAAGTTGTTTAAGCAGACGCTGGAGCCGCTCCAGTCCCCTCTTCCAGCTGAGCCCTTTCCCTCGTGTGGTGGGGCTCGTTTTTGGGAGATAACAGAAGACCTCAGCCCCGCGGTGCTCACGGCCCCCATCACACCGACACCCTTCACCAGGCACCAGCACAGTGCCACTGCTTGCTCTCTCCCCAAACCCAAACCCCAGCAGCACAAAGAAAACTCTTTGGTGCTGTGGAGGGCGGCACATTTCCCGAGCAACGCCGGCGATTCCTCCCCCATCGACGGGAAGGAACCGGCTTGTAATGAATTTAGATGATATTCAGCTCTACCACCGCTGCTTAATTCACTCGGTGGCCTTGATGTTATAGGAGATGAGCAAAGGGACCGGGGGTAAATCCAGTTGACTTGGTGTTAAAGTTAACATTAACAACAGTAACAGCAAGCTCCCGGTGTTCGACTGTCACTGACCCTTCAACACGACTCAAAAGCGCTGTGATTCCCATATTTCCCCTGCTAAAGCAAATACAAGCCCGAGCGGTAGCGCGCGGTTGGTTTTGAGCGTGCCCTGCGCTGGGTGGTCTGGGGACTTATCCTACTTCCCATCTCATTTGCCTGCAAACGCCTTCACCTTGTCAGGGCCAATAATTATCCGGCCAGCGATGCTCAGAGCTGCCATTCCTTAAGATTGGATGAGATTGAAGAGGCTGAGGCTCGGCTCCTCTGTGCATTTTCTCCGTCAGTTAGTGTATACACTGGGGGCCCGGCGAGCCCTACAGCAGAGCTACACTAACTTTCTCTCCCCTTCCTTATTATGGAGCTTAATAACAGCAGGCAGTGTATTAATATGTAAGAGATCAAGAGATTATTGATTAGAATCACTTGGCTAATATCCCCTGTCTGTCATGTAGTTCAGCAGCCCTTTCATGATTTTTTGTGTCAGTCCATTTAAATATTCATGACAGAGTTGCTTTGTACCTCCACGGCTGAATTTCTAATTAATCTGTCAAAAGAAATACAATATGCCCCTAAGCCTTATTATTATAAGGGTCAGCTGAAACAGAGCTGGCCTGGCTAGGCCTAAGGGGTAATTAATTATAACAATGCGGTGTTTACCTTCGTCAGTACCTGCGGCCTAAATGAGTGCTAAATTAGACTCAAACCACTTCAGTCCGTGTTTGAAGCACCCCGATATGCCAGACTAAATCATAATGATGGGGAGGAGAGAGCGGAGAGCCGCTCCTGTGTAACAACATAATCAGCAATTATAGCTAGGAAATGGGGAGAAGGGGGAATTTTATCTCATTAGAAGAGCCCGAGCAGAAAGTTTTTTTTTCTGTCACCAGCTCTTTTCTTTCGAATTCAAATGATCCCACTCTAAAGGTGAGGGATCTCAAATTTAATTCCAGTGCAGAAAGCCAGCCTAATTAGTGGTATACTTTGGCTAAAATATGAATGACATTTGCTCCAGCTTGCAGCGGCCTATTAATAGAGGGTGTCAGAGTGAAACATTAAGTGTATCATTCTTCTGTCAATTTATTTCTGTCATTATTGTTTCTTTATTTCCTCTGCCACATTATGGTCACTAATTTCTTCTCACTTTTATGAGATTCTTAATGTGGGCCTTTAATGAACTCCAAAAACTCAACCACAACTCTGAAATTAAAATACTAGTCTCCTGTCAGTGTGACGCGACAGAGTAAAACTTGAATAGTATCATTCTTCTGTCAATTTATTTCTGTCATGATTTTTCTTTATACCCTGCCACATTATGCCCACTAGTTTAATTCCATTTTTATGTGACTTGTTAATGTGAATTTTAGGTGGCTTTTAATCACCTCCAAATTTGTAGAATATCACAATAAATCATAACTGTATCCCCTCTTATGACAATTTATTTCTGTCATTATTTTTTATTTCTCCTTCCTTATTACAACTCCTAGTTTCATCTCCTCCTCTGTGACCTTTACATAGTTGCATTTTGAGAAGAGGGAGCACAGCCAAAGTTTCCTCTTTTGCAGCATCATCTTGCAGTGAGGCTCTGTCCACCCAGTGATGCTCTGTCCAGCCTGGAGCACTCAGGCTGCCCAGTGCTGCTCTGTCCAGCCAGGAATGCTTTGTTTTTCCAGGGATGCTCTACCTGTCCCCACCACCTGAGCCATAACTCCAGCATCACCCACACAGAGCGTTGTCAGCCTTGCTGTGCTCCAAACAGCAGGACCCTGCCCCAGCATCCCCAACACACTTCCCTCCAGGGCTGGGTTTTAAATAAATGACATTTCATTAATGCTATTGATTGGGGCCAGTCTAATCCATCTGTGTAATGAACAGGGGTAATTAATTTAGGGTGGTGATTCCCATTTCCAGTGATCATTGAGGAGCAGTGGAAGCAGGCTGGGGCTGCAGCACTGGGAGGTGACGTGGGGTGCTCATTGCAACACACCCCAGACCTCCCTTTACAGTAACATTTTAATAAGAAAACTTCAACAAGCAAAGAAATGTACACCAGTTCTTGGGTAGCAACTAAAAAAAAAATAAAACCCACAACAAAAAAAAGGTGTTTTTACCATTTTTTTCATCCCTCAAATAGCTGCACATCTAAACTTCAGCCTGGCTGAGGAGAAGATGGAGTAATCCCCAGCCAGTCTTTTGGAACTGTGAATAAAGCATCTGCAAATGATGAAAAAGGAGATGAGGGGGATCTTTTCCCTGAGATGATTGCAAACACGATCGTTCACAGACCTCTCCCTCTGTCTGGACCAGCATCCTCTCTCCAATATCCCTGGAAGGTGATGCCAGGCAGTGGCTCCCCTTTACTCACACAGGAAAACAGTGAGGAGACCCAAACCATGCCACTGTCACTGCAGATCTATCGTGGGTGGCACCTCAGCCCCCTGGAGTGCTCCAAAAGGAGGTGGAAACCATTCCCATGGGGCTCAGGCCATTGCACATCTTGGCCTTGACTTTTTCCCAACCACCTCTTCTGTCTGCACCTCTGGCATGCACGAAGATTCTGCAGGAAATGGAGCCCCAAATTCTCAGCTGGAGTAAGCAAAAAGGTTTAAAGCCTTACCCAGAGGAGTGGGGTTTTCCAGGAAGGTGATGCCTTCCCAAGCATGTGGGGTCATATTAACGAAGGAGGAACAAAAGGAAAATCAGATGAGTCTGGCACCACAAGGAAAAAGTAGGTGGTAATAACATGAATAAGCTAAGACAATATTGATCTGGACTGTATTTGGGATGTAAAGGGACTGATTGTCTCATGAAGTGATCTGGAGAAATGAAGACAGACCAGGGTGCTGAAGCTCTGCTGCTTCTGGCTGGTGTGGGCCCAAATCTGCTTTAACTCACTTTGGCAAAACTGCCAGCAAATCTCCAAGGACGTGCTTTTCTCTAGACCAGCTCATGAGAAAGTCAGTAGCTGTGCATCCAAAACCTCCCTGAGAGCATGTAAGGGATGTTTCCTTCCTCAGGTTCCTGGCAGTTCATGAAGCTGATGCTCCGTGGGCACAGCCATGGTCTGAACACTTCCCAAAGCTGAATATCCTGTGCTCCTTTTGCAGTAGGAGAAAGCAAACAAATGGCTCAAAGGAGAGTTCTTCTGAGCAGTGTGGCCCCGTGTTTCCTGCATCCATCTGCTATGGCTATACCCATAAGAAATATCTCATTTTTAGCCTTAGGCTGCCATGAATTAGGTGGCAGCGTGTGGCATGCATGGGTAGGGTGCTCTGGGAAGATCTGCAGCAGGGACCAGTACCAGCTGGAGTCCTGATGCAAGATGTTCCATGGCTGTAGGATTTAACTCAACCCATATTTAAACTCTCTCCATATTTGCCTTTTCCCATTTTTTCCCTAAACATATGCAAACACTCACCTCAGGGCAGGATGTCACGAGCAGTTGGCATGGGTCATTGGACACTCAGTGATGGTTGCAAGAGGTGGCTCATCTAAACCACATTGTTTTCTTCCAAATCCGACTCCTTGGAGATGTTTCATACAGAAACCTTTACATTTTTGAACTTGAGGACCCAAAAATGGAGAGAAGCTCTACAAAACTGGATTTTGAGATCCATTAAATCAGGCTAAGCGGCATCTCTGTGCGACGTCACATTAACAAAGCCAACCCTTGCTGTCCTGCTAAGGCTGTCTACAGACTGTTAAAGCATGAAAGTCCTGTAATTTTATAAAAACCCAAAGTATTCCAATTTCCATCCGGTAGTGCTTTGGTATCTAATTTAAAACGAGTAACAAGCTTACTCTATACATACAACAGATCATTAACTTGATAAGATACTGGTAGCATATTAAGTGAATATTGTGTTGTGCTAGCAAAACAAATACAGAAGAGAAATTTGCTAATGCAAAAGATTTTTGATTTCATTAGGAGTGGGTCATCTTTTGGTATTTAAATAAGTAAACTGAATTGAATCACTGAGCACTCCAGTTTTGTTTTTTTTTTTTCCTTTAATTTAAAGCAAAAGATGGAGAAGAATCCACTCCAAAATGAAAGGCTCAGGCCAGATTATTTTAATAATTTTATTTATTTATTTTATTTTTGGAGGGTGCAATTATCTGAAATATTAACTTTTATAGTTTTACTTCTCTTTTTGTATTTCCAGCCTTACCAGTTCAAAATGCAAAGATCTGGTTTTATTTTCATCCAGGCTGTGTCTCACATTTTGTCAAGTCTGTTTTTCTCTCTTTCAATATTTGCCTATATAAAAGCAGATTTTCAACCTATGAAGCCTGTATCAGTAACATGCATATTATTTTAATCACAAAAGGTCAAAACTTTCTATCTAATTTCATATTAAAGTGCTCTTTAAAATTCCAGCACACTGGAGAGACAAAAACATTAACAAAAAAATATTTACACATGGGGTGCTTCTTAAAGAATGAATTATAATCATCTCAGAAAAAGGGCCTAAAGGGGAAAAGTACCAAGAGGACTGAGGCTGGTGGGATGGGAAATAAATATATATATGTAGGCAAATGTACACATCCCTGCACGCTGTTTATACATAAATATATTGGCAAAAATTTGAAGTTCTTCCCCATGTGACCATGGCAGGGCCACAGAGTCGGATCCTTTGTCTTTATCCACAAATATTTTGGGTGTTTATTTGTAGGAAGAGTGATTGCCTGGGTGTTGTCAAGGGTGTGCTGGTGGGTACCACGGCAGGGATGCAGGGACTGCTGGATAGAGCTGCAGGGATGCAGGAACTGTGGGTACCACTGCAGGGGTGCAGATGCTGCTGGATAGAGTTACAGGGATGCAGGAACTGTGGGTACCACTGCAGGGGTGCAGATGCTGCTGGATAGAGTTACAGGGATGCAGGAATTGCTGGGGATCACTGCAGGGATGCAGGAACTGATGGATAGAGCTGCAGGGACTGTGGGTAACACTGCAGGGATGCAGGTGCTTCTTTCTCTGGCTGCAGGAGGACGGAGCTGCATTTCAGAATCACCCAGAAAGGCCCAAAAGGCGCCACAGAAAGTACACCTGCCAGCTCAGTTTAGGGGTTTCCTTTCCAGGCCGACAAAATTCCCAATTTATTTCCTTTGATATCTGTATTTTCCGAGCTAATTTCTGTTAGACATTCAGAAAAATCCTTAAAAAGATGACAAGGGAGACGGTGGACAGAGCTATGGAGCTTGCAGACTTCTGTGGTTTTTTTTTTTTTTTTAATTCTGTCAGCTGGATATTGACTGACTTTCTAATGCACACTCCTCTAATTCTTAATTAGAATGACATAGCTAATTAATAAGTTTTTTCCAATTATAAATTAACTTAGGATCAGAACTCTGGCTTTGCATGTAATTTCCTATAATCGCTAAAGCTACTGCAAAAACATGTCTCCTACCAACCGTAACTTTTTTATTTAACACAGACAGACAAGTTCTCACTGGGTTTAAATTTTACAGCAAATTATCTCTGTTGGGATTTATGAAGGGAAATTAAAAAAAAAATTCAGAAGAGTTTTCGCTTTTCTTTTTTTTTTTTTTCCTCCTTTTTCTTTTTTTTTTTTTCCAACGCTTCTTTCTTTCTTAAACAAAGTAACATCTCTTAATGGACAATTTCTCCCCGAGATTTAAAAGGAATTCATCTTAATATTTTAATGTTATTACAGGGAAGGAAGAAAGAGAGCAGGTGATAATTCGTTTTTTCATAACTGTTACCACCTTTTCATGGTTTCTGCAAAAATGATTTGGGAGGATCCCGCATGCTGCTCATTTATAGAATCTTAACTGGAGAGACACTTATCTCTTTAGTAATGAACCAGTGTAATTAAAGGTGGGAATGTGGAAGAGTTCAGGCACTGGCAACATGTCACATAGTTGGCTGCTGCAATTCCTCAGTGGTTTATCAAAGACTACTCCTTTAATATGGAGATTACACTTATGTACTTGTCTGAACTTGAAAGGCATTTGCCTAATTTACTTATTAATGAGATGTAAATCTATTTGTACGGCACGTCACAAGTTTCCTGAAATCGCTGCTACTTAACCGGTGATAAACCCTATGATTTAAACGAAAAATAATACATTTAGCTTTCCACATTCATTCTGTTAAAAATTGATATAGTCTATGTTAAATTTATTAATATTGCTTGCTGTCATTCAGTTTGCAGCTCTTACTGAAATATGACTTGACAGCGGCCGCATTAAAGATGTATGCCATTGTATTCAACAAAGATTAATGAAGCCCGGTAAAAATAGCTGTAAAAGAGAAAGTGATCCGAATGTAAAATCAGTGAATTAAATGAGGCCTTGCATACCATTTGTTAATATGCATGAGGAGGGAGGCAGCGAATGAAAATGTCTCCCCGCAAAGTTCATTTGGGAATGTTTCAATATTGTCTGAATATCACCAAACTCTGGAGCGGCGGCTTTAATAGAGCCCCGCGTAGCGCCGGGGCCCGCGCCTGCCTGGGGAAGGGCTGGGCACAAAACCCACCTCACCTGCAAACAGGAGGGAAGCCTGCAGTAAAAAATAATAACAATAATCACCACCTCCGCCTAATAATATAAACACATCCAGGACAGCTGCGTGTTCTCCTCCTTCTTTTCCCCCCCGGCTCCACCTTTCTCTGTCTACACCGCAGGCTTTCGATATTCCGCGCCTCCTTGTCTGGAAGAACTGCAACGCTTAAAACGCTTGGATTCTCCGGATTTCTGGGAGGTTAATGTGCCTGCCTGTGTGTGTCACAGCCACTCGTGTGGTGAAAGACTTCACCCACTTCTTTGAGTGTTATTTGCAGGCGGGGATTCGTTTCCTCAGCCGTCGTTACGAGAGGCTCCTGAATTTCGAAGGCGCAGGTTAAGACTTTCAGACAAATTAGCGCTGACAGAAAAGAGCGGGGCAGGAGCCACCGTGTAAACACGCCCTATTTATCAATCAAGGCACCGAGGGGGTTTGATGGACTTGAGCTGTTGCTGATGGGCTCGTCTGCAGGTTTGAACACCAAGACAAAGATTTGTAGAGGAGACCGAGCTGAAATATTTCGCTTCGGCGGTTTAAAAAATATGTGTATTAATCCTGCTGCCCCTTTGGTAGTAAAGTAGTTAATGCACCCGAAAGACTGTCAGCTTGGAGGCAATTTGGAGCTATAATGTATACACGTGTGGTGCAAAAGCTTGTAGAAAAGCTCTGCCTAAAGCATAAACTTTCCCTAAAGAATGAACACGGGTGTTCAAACTGAGAGCAATTCAGAGCGATTTTTGTCACCAGGCTCAGCTCGCAGCACCTGATTTTTGTCTCAACAGGTATCCAGGTGTTCCAATGCTCCATGGGCAGGGTCTGTGGAAGGGACAGGGGTGGATCCTGGAGTTCCCTGGTGTCCTGGTCCAGGGTGCAGGAGGAGGGAGCCATGAGCTTCTGCAGTGTCCAAGTGGTCACCAGCAAGTCCCAAAACATCCTGTTAACCACATTGGAAAAGAAATCTTTACCTTTAAGGACACAGGATGCTCAAGTTTGTGTTTTTGAGGTTCTGCAGGATATTGGATCAGTTTATTTAATCCCAAATCAGTGATGCAAGCAGTAAACACCCCTGCTAACTTAACAGATATTTCTTACTAAAATTTTGTATTTGGAGAAATTCATTGTCTTTCATGAAATTAATTGGTGCATGAAACAAAGGGAAAAAAACCCTCAAGTTGAGTCAGTATATTTATCTCTGAGAGGTGGTAAACTTTGGGTATCAGGCTCCATGAAGCTTCTGTAGGAATTGAAATATCAAATGCAAAGAAATCCAAGTTTAGTGGGTTTTGTTTGATTTGTACTCTCCATTTAAAAACACTAAATTTTTGTGCTGAAATTTTTCCTACTTCTTTCTCTCATTGGGTGACCATTAAAAAAATGAGATGTGGGAACCACTCTTACTTTTCATTTTTTAATAACTTTCAGATTATTTTGGAGAAATCCTAGAAAACATAAGGACGGCAGGCCCAGAACTACAATTTTTTAAAAAAATGACAAATGTGTACTGTATCAAACACTGGACGACAGGAGAAATTGCTCTTTGCAACACAGTGTCCTTCAAATGTCATGTTTGGGAGAACTCCTGATATCCATGGAATATCTGCTTCTGCTTCAGCTTAATTAAGAACATTTGTCCAGCTGCAGGACTTTAGCTCATCAAGAGTAGACATTAAAAAAAGCAAACACCCAATGGGGGAAGGAGCAAGGCGCCCTTTGGGTTCCCAGTCCCCCTGATTAGAACTAATTAAAACCATTCATAAGGAAACCTGTGCTGATGGTCACACTCGGGCTGCTGGGGTTTGGCTCTGGCTGCAGCAGTGGCACCCTGTGCAATGACCTATTTGCTTCCCCAGCTCCCTGTCCTCTGAGCACAGCAGGAGCCAATGCCAGCAGAAGGGAAAAGGGCCTGTATAATGAAGTGACACAATTAGGGTGAAGTTGCTCTTGGTTTGTTCTCTTCTGTCTCTAATCCACCCAAAAGCTCCACAGCTTGGGGACACCCTTCCCCTCGGTCTAGCAAACACTCCTGCCCTGTGACAAATCTCCCAATAATGTCTTGCTGGGCTTGAGGTGACAAACAAAGCTCTGCAAGGGGAAAAGGAGGGGAAGCTCTTGGAGTTTCAGAATTAGAAAAGCTAAAAAATGTCAACTGGTGCAAGGAGAAACTTTTATTCCAGCACAAGGTTGAGGTTCCTTTGAGCAGAAGAAGGAACTGTTGGTGTTTGTATGAGAAATCAAGAACAACAGAGAATGAAAAATATATCAAAGGATATATCCCTGATGGTGGAATGTGGTCAGCATTTGGGCCACTATGGGCAGCAGGAACTCCAAGACTGGCAGACCAAGCAAGTCATCAGTGAGGATCTCTCAGACAAGTTTTTAAACATATATTTCTGTTATTATTGCTTTGTAAAAATAATAATAATAATAATAATTAAAAAAAAAAAAAAAAAAAAAAAAAAAAAAAAAAAAAAAAACCAAACCAAAAACATGCCAGAGCTTTGGGCAAGACCCCAGGCCAGAGCCTCACCATGGCAGGAGGGAAACCACTTCTCCACCTGATCACACCCAGCAATGTGATGCCAGCAATGGTGCCCAGGTCCCCAGTCACTGCTGTGCCTTCAACACACACCTCTGCTCTTCCCACTCCTGGCCCCTTTTCCAAAATGCTGGATTTTTGTGGTATGTCTTGAGCTTGGCATCATCCATGGGCCTCCTGGGCCTGGCAGTAACCCTCCATCTAACCCTTTGACACCTCCCAATTCCTGCAAAGGGCACAAAAGGCATGATCAGACCCCACCTCACCCTCACCCCACATCAGAGCTGGCCCCCTGCAATGTCCCTCCACACTCAAAATGGGAAAATAGTTCAAAAGGAAGTGGGGGAACAGCGTCCAGATCTCTTATTTTTTGGACAATCCTGACATTTGCTCTTTAGATTTAATTGTGACCCCCTGGCAAAGGCAAACACTGCAGTTTGCATTGTTTTTGGCTTTATTTTCACCCCTGCTAGGCTGCAAAAAGCTCCCAGTGTCGAGTCTGAGGTGGCAGCAGTGCCTCCTCACTCGAGCAACAACACAAACATACTGGCAGCTGTATTAATTCTCCATTTATTTTGTTTTAGCAATTTCATTAATTATAAACCTGTTCCGTGTTTGACAATGAGCTATCGCAATGCGTTTGTTTACAAATAGGTTTAACACCGAAGATGGTGTCTGTATTTAAAAAAAAAAAAGGACCATATTTCACAGAAATGTCAGTCCCTGGAGTGGAAAATAACCCTTAAATTCCACCAGTAAAATTTTAATTTTCAAAAATGCTAGACATTTGCTATAAATAGCTGTCATCTGTCAAATAAACGGAGCAAGTCCTGGGAGCCTCCTGATCAAAGGAGACCATTCCGGAGGCAGCCTTTGTCTTAAATGGGTCTGTAGACATGGCTTGTGTTGGTTTTTGAGTAATCCCAGCCTGTTTATAATCTCATCTATTTCATGGAGAGGATATGAAAATAGCTCCCCACTGTATGAAAATTATCTATATTCCAGTGCAGACAATGGAGTCAGTCTATTGAAAATAATGGAGTGAACTCAGCTACGCAGTTTATTTCAATGTGGAAAGTCTTTGCACATCATAATATCAAATAAACTCTGCTGAAAACATCATCCTCATATAATTGTATTATACAAGAGTAGTGTCACCTTTTGTTTAGAAGAGGACCATTATGCTTTTATGATATACTTTAAGGGGAGCTAGATGGTACCATTGATTCCTGTACTAGCATTTTACATCAAAAGCCCGATGTCTGCAGCCCAGGTCACTGAAATCACAAATGAAGTGAATTTAATGGTCTAAGTTTGGTCTCCAGAGAACAACAGAATAGTTAGTACCATCATAAAGTCTGACAATGTAGCCCTTTTGGCAGGTTTTTGTTGATAATAGGCTTGAACTGCAATCTTTTCACCATGGTATAAGAGGATCTGTTAAAGCAGGCTTCGGATACTCGGGGAGAATAAAGTAGGGAAGGCTGCAAAGCACAATATCGTGCACACCTGCACTGTACCTAGAGTAAGGTTAATGCAGTAATATCTGTGTGAAAACTGCCTCACCCCCACATTAAAAGCAGCTTATCATTAGGGATTACCAAGCCACTGCACCAGCTGCAAGTCTTTACTTAAAGACTTAAAGGTAAAGCTCTTACAGTTCCCAATCCAGTGACATTTGCAGCTCACTATAATTTATTGAATATCTTCCAAAGAGCAAACACAGGATTTCTCTTGGTACTGTTTTAGTTGGGTTGTAAACGTTTGCCATTTACCAAGAGGGGGAAAAAAAAATAAAGGCAGGCGCATTTACACTTTTGCAAAGCATCATGTAATATTTTGAACCTGTCTTTTCATGCCGACTCTTTTCATGTTCAATCTAAACACTGTTTACTCATTTAAAGTCTTGTTACAGCTCAGCTATGAAGTACGGTGCATGCACACTTTCAAAGCTTCTGTGAGAGCACCTTGTTCCCAGGTTTCATTAGGAAGACCCACGCTCGTCTGAAGAAAATGTGAATTTTTAAAACTTCCCGTAGCAGACATTCAGAAACGTTCCCCCTTCAGCACTTCATAGTCCTGCTGCCGAGACCTTTAGAGACTTAATACAGATAAGGA
Source organism: Phylloscopus trochilus trochilus (assembly GCA_016584745.2). NCBI lineage: Eukaryota > Metazoa > Chordata > Aves > Passeriformes > Phylloscopidae > Phylloscopus > Phylloscopus trochilus. The sequence continues at coordinate 2,068,001 of WQNJ02000014.1, forward strand.
TCTTGAAAAGAGAATTTATTGAGGTTATCTCCATTTAGGAGGCACGCTGATCTATTGATGAAAATTAAAAGGAAATGGTTAAATAAGCCAAATTACACGCTGGGTGATGAAACATTTCCTGTGCCTTGCCAGTAACATGCATGCAAATTATATTAATAGGCTATAATTATGTAAACTTTATTATGTGTGTTAAAGATAACATTAAAATTATAAGACAAACGACACTTAATCACCAATGGAGAGCAATGATAAAAGACTCAGGAAAATTAACAGGCATTGAGATTGTTGTGGTTGCTACAGCCCGAGGAGTACAACAAGCCATAGCATTTTATAAAATAATAACCCTTGCACAGCTCTGCTCACCATCAAACTGCTTTACAAACATTAACTAATTATTAAACAAGCATTTGAGGCCTCCTGGCTAAATATATCCCCTGGCTGCAAATATTCATGGGCTGCACATGCTCAAAATAACTCAGGAGCTGGACGTTTGGCTGGTCCTCATCACTCTGTGCTCTCCCACACTGAGCTTGCCAGGACAGCAAAATAATGACTTGTATCCCATTGGAAACGGGAGAAGGATGAAATTGGTGTGCTGGGCTGGTCACTTGGATTCACAGCTCCTCCAGAGCAACTTCTCTTGGTAAATCATACCCAGAGTGGTTTTTCAGCCAGGACACATTTCCCCCCTTGTGTTGAATTTCATGGATCTATTCCCAGCCAGGAGCACACAAGGCCCAGTTTCATGCATGATAGGATGAATTTTGCTCCCTTTTGCCCCAATGTGGAAATTTCCTCTCCATCAAACAGCTATTTTGGTGACTTAATATGTGTTTCCAGGCACTTGGAAAAGCAAGGAATCTTCTACAGGGGAGCCTGAAGTTCCCTGGAGTGGAGAACCTCTGCTGAAGGTGCATCAGCAGGACCAATGCTAATTTATCCAAGCTAACAGAGACACCACAAACCCTCACTGATATGGGCAAAAAGGGTATCCCTGTGCTTTGGCAGCTGTGCCAAAATGTGAACTGTCCCTGCCTCACCAGAAGCTGGTATTTCTCTTTGTGCAGGGTCTTCACTATAAATATTTTTGCCACCACAGAAATAACACGAATTGCAAATCAGCTCCTTATGGTGTCTCCTTCAGGAGAGACTTTGCTGCCAAAAAAACAAGAAAGATGGCAAATTCTCAATGTTTTGGAGTTTTCACAAGATATCACTACATCCAGAAAATAAAAGCCAGTCATTCCAATCACAAGTTCCAAGCTTGCCTCAACAATTTTGATTCCTCAGCAGAAAAAGGAGATTTCAACTTACAGATATGTTATGAAAACAGCATCTGATTGAAACAAAAGATGTCTGAGTCCTTAGTTCCAAACTAAGTGACAAGTAGTGTTGCCTTGGCTCAGCCCTGAAACATTTTAAATTAAACCCATCTCTGTACCAAAACTTCTTATTCCAGTTTCTGCTGCAGGTTCCCACCTCCTTGAAGAAGCCATGCAATTGATATTTTTTCCTAGTTTCCATACAGGAGGCAACACTAAAAAAATGAATGGTTATTTCAGTGCAGTTTTGGAATATAAAATTCTCTGAGGACATTTCCAGTATGGAAATTTTCAGAATTGTTACAGAAAAGAAAATATTGAGTTTTACATCCCAAACAACTTCTATTGTGTGAAGCAGTATGAGTATTGTAATATAATTATTTCCTCAGTGTCGAATCATTGGGGAAAGTGAAACTTCTTGCTGCCTGTAATGCCCTTCTGAATAACAGCTGATAGAGGTAATAAAGATCATGGAAATTTCATTGTGGAAAAAAAAAAACCATAAGGCACACTGATTCTTCATAATCCAGGAGTTATTTGGCCTCGTTGTTGCTTTCAGTACTATTATTTGTAATTGAGTAACGCTGTTTATTTTGAGCCGAGAAATAAAAAGCAAAGGAGTTATTTATTTAGAATAAATCATTGCAGCATGCTGGGGCACACAGCGAGCCTCTCCTTGGCGCATATGAACAATTTATAAACACTGTACTCAATGACAAGGGAAAATCAAGGATTAAACACAACCAGGAGTGAAGCACCACTCCGAGTCTTCCAGGTTTTGCTCAGCACATAAAAGTCTCTCCTCTCTCTTCTCTGAAGGCAAATTGTGCTCTTTAGTCAGAGCTTTTGTTCTCCTGCCTGTCCAAAACCAGGCAGATGTGCCCATGAATACCCCTGAAAGACCAAAACACCGCGGCCCCGATTCGGCGTCTCCGGCTGCGCTAAGCAGTTCTACGTGCCAGCCTTTGATCTGTATTTTCTAAACTTCATAACAAAACTTCAAGAAAAAAAAAACTATTAGCTGCAAATTAGACATTCTCGTGGAAGCTTAGAATTATTTTTCAGGACAGAGGGCTCAATTTCCCAATCTCAGGTGTATGATTAAAATCAATTAAATCACTCTTCCAATGTCAGCGGCAAGATTCTCCTGACAAATGAAATTATGCGAGAAAAGTGTTCTCTTCACTCTTCAACCCTTTCTCAGCATCACTCACATCCACAAATGAGATCAAAATTTTCAGCTCGGGGATTTCAGAGATATTTTCCATAAGAACATGAAAAATCCCAGGAACCCTATGTAAGTAGACTTTATAGTCTCTAGTGGCGAGATGCTGATGGCCTCTGTATGTTAGATATATTCATGACTAACTAAAATGAAAAGTTGGAGTGGAATTTAACCATTTGGGGACCGCACCAGCATCTTTTTCATAAATTAAAGTTTTAACAGTGGAATTATGTACCAGACTCTAGGATACATGTAGTAACCTTTCTGTGTCTCTTTTCATTCCCAGGGAAGTCCCTCGTGGCTTTCCCCTATTGAAAACCTGAATTTTATCAATCTCTCTCAGCTGCTCGCAGACACGAGAGCAGCAAAGCAGCCTCGACTTCAAATGACCACATCATTTGCAGAGGCCCTGAAGGGTTAATAGTTACTTACAGTCTTGAGACAAAACAAGGTGTGCTATTCTAAAAAGTAGAGAAATAAACATTTGGGTGAGAAGCACCCCTTGAAAGGCAGAGATATCTCATTTCCAGAGGTGTTCTGACGTGGCTGAACTGTACCTTCAGCAAATTATTTACCTCTTAATTTGTTAAAACATATGGGCTTAGAGGTAACTTTGCCCATGAGGCGTACATCTATATTATATGCTTGTTTGGTTTGACTTCATTTTCCTTGGAGACTTGAACAAATGTTTTCCGCATTTCATAAGTTGTTGTTTTTTGTTTTGTTTTGTTTTTTTTCTCTCCCTCCCCTCACGTGTTCCAGGCAGCAGTGTTACATATGTATTTTGTTTCTTTTGACTCTGTTTAAAGAGGAACTGGCTAATTTACAGCACAACAGGCAAAGTGGAGCAATGTTTCAGGATGAGAAGCGCAGCCTATTTATAATCCTGTGCGGGAGGCGCTTTCCAGCTCCTTCCATCCCGACCCACCCTGGCCAGGCTGGGCTTTGGGGTTGTGTTCAAACCATTGCCAAAAACCTATTTCTCTGCAAAGCAGAAAATGGGGATTTGTGCCTTGTTGTTGAGCTTTATCTTCTTTGAGATGAAATAGTAGAACAACCAGCAAACTCCACATAAAGTTCCTGTTGAAAGAGAGTGGGTTTAGAGGAGATACTAGAAAAAAATCCTTTCCTGTGAGAGTGGGGAGGGCCTGGCACAGATTTTCCAGAGAAGCTAGGGCTGCCTCATCCCTAGAAGTGTCCAAGGCTGGGTTGGACTGGGTTTGGAGCAGCCTGGGATGGTGGAAGTTGTCCCTGTCCATGGTGGAACTGTGTGATCTTCTAGGTCCCTCCCAACCCAAACCATTCCATAATCTATATTTTAATGTCTCAGAACAAAACCACTTACTGAGCACTTGGAGAAGGGCTTGTCCTGCTCATGAATTTTAAAACTAATCCAAAAATATTTGTGCAGTGGTCACCAATGGTCATGGAAACATCATCTTGCATTTGGGATGTGCTGTGGCTGGGAAAAGTTCATAGGTGGGATGTTCCCTGTGGTGAAGGGTGCAGTTTGGCAAGGGAAAAGTGAGAGGAAACAGCCTCGAGGTCTTAAAACCAACTAATTAATCTTATTTGGAAGTTCTGGTCAAATATTTACAACTGCTGAAAATTATTATACTGTTACATGGCTTCTTCCAACAGAGCTCTCTACAAGCCCAGCAGAAAGACAGGGAGCTCTTTCGTGTTTCCTCATGTTCCTTGCCCTCCATTCCACATAACATGAGGAATTTCTTGACCTGGATCCACCACATTTTTAGCTTTCCCATTTCTGTCCCTGCTATGAAAACCAACCAAGCCAGCATCCACCATTTGTTGTGTCTCACAGGAAAGATCTGCACAAAGCTGGCTCCAAGGTGGGATTCCCTCCTTTTTTTTTTTTTTTTTTCCCCTAACTCTGTTATCTTGCTTAACTAAAATATGGGAAAACTGGAGCAAAACTTGATTGGTTTAAAATGGTGACATGATAATTGTCAGCCTGGAGAGGAAGAAAAGCCAGAAATCCACCAGGGGCTGGCTGGAGGCTGGAAGGCATCTTCTCCTTCTTGCTTTTGGGTGGGGTTTTTTTGTTTCCTTTTCTGTGCATGAAATCAACACCTCAAAGTGCTTTTTTGGTTTTCCATTTGTTTATTCCAACCATAAATATTTTATCACTTAAAAAGGGAAGCAATGCTTGCTCCTAATTGTTTTTGATTAAATATGCTAATTACTTTTTGGAATATTAATGACACATACGGTACTAAATGTTTTAATAATGCAATGAAATAAGCCAGCAAATATAACTACAAATTAACCTGAAACTGCTACATGGTTTTTATAAGTTTATGTTATAACAACACAAATCTAGAGGAAAACATCCACAACAAAACAGTATTTCTTTTTTGGTGTCTGGAGTTCAACTAAACAAGAAAACTAAACCACAAAAAATCCCTGAGTGAAGAGAAAGTTGCCACAGTTTGGGACCACTTTTCTTCACCGCAGGACAAGGAGGAGAAAAATAAAACCCAGCTGAATATGGAAATGTCTCATAAGAGATGCTGGAATGGATCACAAAATTTTGCCTCCTGTGTCAGTAGGTCCGAAATGGTCCTGAAGTTCATCTTTGAGGAGCACAGAGGTGACAGCAGCAGCGATGCTGAATTAGTCTGTGATCCCCAAGCAGTCACTGGGTAGGAAATATTAAAGCTTTACCAATCCAGCATTATTCCTGAATTTCTTGCTGAACTTACTGTTTACAATTTTATTTTTTAATTTATTATTATTTATTTTCTTGCACACTTCTTTGTTCTGGTGCTTGCAGGAGGTGGACAAGGCAGGAGAATGGAAATGCCTTTTCAATGCCTTGGCAGGCTGAAATCCAGCTCCCTACCTACGGCAGGCTCCCCAATTCCCAGGACAATCACACTGACACAATTAAATTCTTCCCCTTCTGTTAGAGAACTATGTGCAATGGTTAGTATTACATTACACTGAAAATAATTAATATTGTGGAGGTTTTTGCATGTTTGTGTGTTAAAGACTTGACCTTTTAATTTGTTTTTCCCTCAGAAATGTTTTGCAATCTAATGACTTGTAGAGACAGTTCAAAGTTGCCAGATAGTCTGTCAAAGCTTTCCACAATAACTATGATTTTGTTTTGCTATATTCAGTGTCAAGGAATTGGTTTTCTTTGCTGTGGTGTGGAAAACACTCATGGAGGGCTTTATTTTTGTCAAATTTGGTGGAACAGGAGTGTTTTACTGCTGGGAAACACTGCACTGAGCATCACAACCTATGCACACCTTGAGAGTGATGCCACAATTGGACCAGCAAAGATAAACAAGATAAAGGGAAATGGTTATTTGGAAACAAATGTTTTAAAAATTTAAAATGACTGTGGAATAACAGTTTGCTTGTAACCCACCTGCTGGAAAAAAAGGTACCAGCCTGTTTTGTGTTTAATTGTCTTGATATGCCAGTGACTGATCAGAAACTGATAAATTTTTGCTAATTGATAAGCAAGAGCCAGGAAATCTTCCCTGTCAGGAATTACCAGCGTTATCAGTGGCACACTGAGGGCTGCAAGGCAGCCAGCAGCTCTTCTGTGCTGACCTGTGGGTCTCCAAAGGAAACACTCTGGGAATCCTCCCTCCGAGACGTACCTTGAACATATGGATGTGTCTTTGACTGGACTTTTAGCTATGACACCTCCATGCTTTGCTAGCCAAGCCTGAATTATTAAATGATGCTATGGACTGTGCCCATAGAGGACCTAGGACCTGCTTCTGAAATGCTAATAAAGCCAGCAGGAAAGAATTCCTTAGATTTTTCTCCTGGATTTAATTTCTTGAGTTCAGAAACTCAGGTGAGAAACTGCTATTTTAAACCAGCTTGGATTTGATGTCTGGGAGCCTTCCACAGAGGAATTTTTTTTTTTTCTTTTTTTGATTAAATTTGATCTTGAAACACAAATTTGTTTGAAGATCAGCAAAACCAAAGAAACTCATTTACAAATTGTGTTTAACTCCAAAGGCCTGTGCTCTTCTAGATTTAAACTTGGACTGAAACTGGACTGAAGAAATATTGAAAGAAAAATTAATATTCTGGGGTTTTTAGTCCACTGTCATGCTAAAGCCACTAAAAATCTGTTGGATGTGTTTATTCCTAGGTTTGAGTTTAGTTTTGCTGACCTTGAGGATGCAGCTGTTTGGGTATCAAACACTGGGTGGTGGTAGGGTCCCAGTGGTAATTTTCCATTGATTTTTGAGAGCTGGAATGGGACAGAAGTGAGGAGAGAAGAGCTTTCAGCCCTTCCCACCTTCCTGCCCCTTGTAGGGTGAGAATCTGTTGGAATCCTGGAAACTTAGATTTCAATATTTTAGTATTTAGTGATATATATATAAAGCAATGTGGAGGGTTTAGGGCATTGGCTAAGTTCTTCTTCTTTCACCTTCTTCTTCATGGTTTTGGGTGGCTTTTTCTAATCGAGCAAAAAGGTCCTCATTGAGGTTATTGGGTTAAAAGTATAAATAATATAGGTGTCATCTGGTTATTGGCTAATTAGTGCTCAAAAGACCAGGGAAAGAGTTAGAGACAGAGCCACTTTCTACCTTGTCGGCTGGAACCCTCAACTCGTGAGACTGTGCTATAGAATTAATAAGAATTAATAAACATCTGAGTCTGAACACAATGAATCAATTAATTAACTAATCCCAGCTCTAACAGAAGAAAAGAAGACAAAAAAACCCACAAGAATCCTTTGAAGAGGGACACTTGGAAGATGTGTTTTCATGCAGACCAGGCTTATGGTCCAGCCTGGACGCGGGTGGGCAGAGGCAAAACCTGCGAAACAAAGGAGCACTAATTAAGGATAATATCATCAGGATAAAAACTTTTTGGAAGCTCAAGTGCACCTAAGGAAAACCCAGACGGGGACTTTGAAGCCGCCGATATTTGATCCTCACGGCCAAGGCCAAACCCTTAAAAGGAACGCATTAAAAGAAAGCCCCGACTGCTCACAAAGTGAAGAAAGGGCTGGGGCAACAGTTTCATCCGACTGCTCTGTCAGTAGCTTTAGCTGCCCACCCCAGGGACGTCCTCACCTCCTGGGCTCCATCAATCCACTGCCATGCTCCGGAAGCTCTGCCACCTCTCCAGCCAGGGAGTGATGAATGAGCGGAGCCAGCGCGTGGCCGCGTCCGCCTCTGCTCGGGACGGAGTTCGGAATATTCATCTCATCTCACCGCTGACCTTTCTCTGCTCTGCAAACCCGAAAGGTCTGGGCTGCATAATCACATCTTGGGATAAAAAGATAAGTGAACTTACCAGATAAATAGTGGAGTGTTTACACGACCTTATGGTTTTACAGTCCGTATTAATTTTTAATTGCACTGTTAAAATATAGTAAATATCTATTATACAAATTAAGTGGTAATAGGTATTTGTGGGGTTTTTTTTCATGAATTAATCTTAAAATAAGCTGATTACATAAATCTTTAGCCAAGCAGTGGCTAATCCTGGGCACAAACATTACTTTGATAAGATACATTCAAACAAACATTTTTGTGGCAAAATGTTATCAGATACTAACACGTAATTAGTCTAAGACATTTGGTTCAATGCGAGCGTTTTCGAGTTGTGATCATTAAGTGAAGGTATTGGGAGAAATCCAAAAGGGAGCAGAGGATTGTAAGCACTTCAGAGTTCCTCTGTGGATTCCGATTAGGCTGCTGGATTCGCCGCTGTTTCCTTATGTAAACATATTCACATATTGCCATGGTGGGGAAATCTTTATCAAATTATTGGCAAACAAAGTGGTGTTCGTGTGGATGAAATTATTATTCATCCGGATCTGAATGGGGCTGAAAGAGGAATTGGGAAAGAGGACGGGAACTGACGCAGGGAGTGGAACCCCAACTTCACTTGGAGTCTCAGCAGTGAGAGGTGCCCCTTGTTTCTGTCACCACAAAGAAAGGAGCAAGGGGATGCAGGAATAACCTGGAATATTAATGTTGGCTGTTGGCGCATGGATTTAGCTCTTAGCTTGTGTTCCTTGGATTTACAGGATTTTTCACATGACCTTCATTTATTTGAGTAAATTTCCTTATTTTTCAGCCGCACTGAAAGTATTAAACCAAGAGGACCTGCAATAACTTCATTTACTTATCCAATACTCCGAAAGGACTATTGATTAATACATAATAAATAAAGGTTTTTAAGATGCTTAATAGCGGCTTAATAGTGGAATCTAGTAAATACTTAATTAGAGCGGGTTATTGAGCTCAGACAATGGCTATTTGACATGCTGGGATGCCGAGGAATAGCCCCTTAATTGACAGTGAACTCCACTGGATGGAGCCTGCCTGAAGAATTGTTGGTAATAGCTCGGAATGGCCGTGATGAAGCCACTTGGTGAATGCACTTGCTGTCGATTCAGCTCCTTAATAGCTCCATGAGAGCCTGCAGGAAGAGCCCTGAGACAAAGGATCTCCAGGAATTTTTTTTATTTTTTATTTTTTCTAAGCACAGAAAGTGATTCCAGCTGTGTGGAGGATCAGTCACAGAATCATGGGATGGGCTGGGTTGAAATGGACCTTGAAGCTCATCTCATTCCAATGCTGCCATGGGAAGGGGCACCTCCCACTGTCCCAGGCTGCTCCAACCCGGCCTTGGGCACTGCCAGGGATCCAGGGGCAGCCACAGCTGCTCTGGGCACCCTGTGCCGGGGCCTGCCCACTCTCCCAGGGAACAATTCCTGCCTAAAAATCCAATCTAAATCTCCCCACTGTCAGCTAAAAGCCATCCCCTGTGTCCTGTCCCTCCATCCCTTGTCCCCAGTCCCTCTCCAGCTCTCCTGGAGCCCCTTTAGGCCCTGGCAGGGGCTCTGAGCTCTCCCTGGAGCTTCTCCTCTCCAGGTGAGCACCCCCAGCTTTACCCACACATTTTCCCTGTGCTGACAGCTGAAAAACTAATGGATCCCAGAGTTTTCCTCAAGAAACTTTGTGCTTTCCAGCACCCTGTGTCACTGGGGTGCCACCAGAACCATCTGGTTTATCCAGGACCAGGCACTAAGCAATCTTACAGCAGAAACCCGCCTGTAAATCATTTAAATCTAAACAATTCACCAGCCTGTTACATTACACAGGGTCACATTTTAAAGGATCTGGATATTTTTTTCCCATCAAGTGGAAAAACTTGGGATTTCCTGTGTTCAGAGGTTTGGGCTGGCACAGGGCGTTTGCGGTGCCTGCGGATGTTGGTGGGTTAAAAGCAGCATTTCTGGCTTTGAAAGGTGTTATTTTGAAAGTTCTCATGAGCAAAGCAATTGTTTGCCTTTCCACTTACAGTGTTTGGTTTCTTGTTCCATGAAGTAGAGACAGTGTAACTAAGCTGCTCCTCACCGCTTAAAAAAAAAAAAGAAAAATAAATTGCAAATTTCTTGGAGATGCTGTTTTCTTTCCAACCTCTCCCCCTCACTACACAAACACCAGAGGCTGGAGCTCTGTGAAAGGGCTGTTTGGGATTTAACTCCTGATTCCTGGTAAAAGCAGGGCTTCTAATTCCATTGTCATACGGGGTGAAGTTAAACTTGGTCACGAGTGCCTGAAAACTCAAGGCTTTGGTCCTTGTTCGGAAAAATACAAATTATTGGTACAAGGGAGGAAATCTGTGTGCTTCTGATCTGATCTATGGTGTTTTCCTCTCAGGTTTGCAATGAAAAATAATCACTCTAACTGGGTGTCACTTTAAAGATAAGATTGACTGTAACACGCTATAAAATCTCCTCCTTTGTCAGGTCATCCTGCAGAAATGGAGAAGATGGGGTATTTCTGTGACAGATGAAAGCAGAGCTTTGCACAGAAGAAAGAGCCACAGCAGCACCAGCACAGGCTCTGGCAGCTCTGGCTCATCCAGCCAGGAATTGTCTCCTTGGGTGGGTAGAACCATGTAAGATCCCAAGACCAGGAGCAGCTCACTGCTCCCCTCCATAAGGAGCACAAAATCAGCTGTCTCCATCACCCTCCATCCAACTCACCTGCAAAATGTTGCATTTTGCTGCTTTCCTCCCCAGATCCTTTTGGTTGGCCTCTGTCAGACTCAGCTCTTGGGCACTCATGCAGGGCCAGCACCCCCTGGGACCTCACCAAAACCTCTGGGTGAGGAATGAGGGTGCACCCCCTGGAAAATCCTGCCCTTCACCTCCCTCCCTTCTCTCTCCAAGGCGTGGAATTTCACCAGCCTGAGCTGTTCCATGAACCCAACACCCAAGGACCAGCTGCTGCTTCATGCAGCCTAGGGACAAAAAGGGGTCCCAGGTCTCCTTCCCTTCAACCTGTATATTTAAAGACTGGAAATCACAAGTTCTTCCCTGCCAAACAATTATATCTACTAATTTAGATGAGAACTTAATATTATATCTTTATAAAGTGCTAGATATATAAAAAATCTATTTAGATTTAATATTGCAGTAGCATCTGGTCTTTTCATCTAATTTAAAACCTTTAAAGGAGGGAAACCTCCAGCAAGAAATAATATCCATAAGCATTCCAAGGCTTCTCCCGCTTCCCTTCCTTTAAAGAGTAATAAGAAATCTCCCCCTACAGGCCTTGGCTGCCTAATGCAAGGTAAAGAGATGATTCCGGGCTGAGAGTTGTCCTCTCAAATCCTGGGGAATCTCTAAACGCTGCTCGGGACTCAGATGGATGTGGAGGAGAGGGATTCCAGCTCCTCTCCTGTGCGAGCCCCCACCCCGCTCCCGCGGGACGCGCTCCCGGCCAAGCGCCACAGGGCCACTTCTGCAAAGTGCTCACAATTATCTCCTGCATTTTTTACTCTTTATTACCACAACTCCACTGGGCAAAAGAAAACATTTTGACTAGAAAACTATTTCCTTTTTTTTTCTTTCTTTTTTTTTTTTTTTTCTTGTTACCTGTTTTAAGGGAAGAAATTAATAGGAGAAAAATGCAAATGACTTCCTTCCTCTGCACAGGAAAAAAAACCAAAACAAAACAAAACAAAAACCCTTGTGCTGCTTTATTTACCAATTGCCTGTTGTTTTAAGCTATTCACCAGGAACCAATATCACATATAGAGCACCAGCAAACCCAAACGATGCTAATGCAACCTGCAATTCCAAATAACACAAAGAGACTTTATATCCCCAAATTATTCTCCATTTCGTTTAGGGAAGGCCTGCTTGGGGATTAGGGTAGTTGTTTGTTTATTTGAATTCATTACAGAACTGGGAGTTTATTATATTCTGTACTCACTGTAAGGTAATCAAAATATAGATGGAAATTGGAAGATTTTTATTGGTGCCATTTAGGAAGGCTTTACACTGTGAGAGAACTGGAGTGCCTTGAAAAACTTGACGTGGAAGTCGCAGACTTCTTGTGCTTTTAGAAATCTCATTCCCAAATTATCCTAGTTATTTGATTTAACAGAAGCCTCACTTTTTTTACAGCTTTCCATCCACATCTCTTTCTTGTGCAATATAATCAGATTTAATTTATTGGACGTCCACTGGCTGCAAACCAGAACTGACCCCCAGCTTGATTTGTTTTCCACAACACAAAATTTAACCAAAGGAATGTAATTGAGAAGGAACTTCCCTGTTGCCATTTCCATTTGCTCCCAGTGCCCCCATCATTTTATTTATTCCAGTAGTAAAAATAAATCTTTAATTGGAAGGAAAGTGATAACTGAAGTTTAATTAAGCTAAGCCAATAAAGTGAAGGGAAATTACCAGACTAATGTCATGCACTGAAAAGAGGCCATGCAGGGCTGCAGTTTGGGCTGCTCTGGAGTGGCCTGTGGAGAGCTCACTCAGAAGGCAGGAGATGCTCTGGTCATCACCTGCAGTGCCCACCTGGGACAAGGTGATATTCCAGCCACCTCCTTCCTTCTACCATTTCCTGGCCAATGCTGGGTTCAAGCTTGGATTTGATGATTTTAGAACTATTTTCCAACTTAAACAACTCCAATATTTTTTTTTTGATTCATCCAGCATTTCCAGGGGATGCTTGGGGACATCCCACTAGGGAAGTCTCCATCTGGGTCCCATCCACCATGGCTGTGAGCTTACTCTTCTTTCCCAACAGTTTCCAGTGCCATCAGCAATGCACAACCCACCTACCCATCTACTTCATGCACTGACAGGTATTTTAGGTTTTCTGTTGCAAACCCTGTTTTCCCCCCACCCAGGATGCTGGGAAGTTTACAAAGTGGGAGCAAGGGTCCATGCCCCAGGATAGCCCTTGCAGGCAGAGAGAGAGCAGGGAGGATTCATTTTCTCTGCCCAAACTTCCAGACACGACATCTGCCAGGAAGATCCCGGGAACAAACACTGAGCTTCCTGCCAGCACGTCTGCCAGGGTTCAGCCTTTTTTTCATATTTATAAATATGCTTTGGTAACAAACAATAGCTGCTCCTGCTTTTCCAGTCAGAGCTGTGAACGCTGGTGTACTGGCAGCATGTCCCTTTTTCACACTACCAGATTTATAAATTGCAAAGCCAGAAGGGCTGACTGTGATCGGGTAGTTCCAGCTCAGCATTGAATTTCCCCCAGCAACCTGAAGTAGAAAATTATTTTTTTGAGCGAAACAACACCTCTTAAAAAATAATTTCAAAAATAAAGAACTCCCTGTGCTTCTTAGTATGGTCTTGTGTCAGTTCATCACTCTCAACATTAAAAAACATGTACCTTAATTACTCTTCTGAATTTATTTCCAGGCACTGACCTTGTTATATCTTTGTCTGATAGATGAAAGTGCCCATTATTAAAGTTCACTTCATCATGTGGGTGTGTATAGGCCATGGTCAAGTCATCCTTAACCTTCTCTTTGATAAGCTAAATAAACCCAACCCTGGAATCCTTTCCTATAAGCTGTATGTTCATTAATCATTAGCCTGGTTTTCCCTCAGAAACCTCTTCTCCTGAAGCACAGCCTTTGAGGACAGCAGCCTCTGTCATCCCTAAACAGCCAGGTGTGCCCAGGAACGAAAGGGAATAATGAGATCCATAAAACCACCCTGTCTGTAGCCCACTGCTCCATTTCCCAGCTGCTCCATCCCCATGGGGCAGCTCCTCTTCCACTTTGCTGGATAAGGTATCCTTCAGTTCTTGCTCCAATGCCTGCCGTCTTCACCCATTGGTACCTTGGTCATCTGTAATTTTTATGCTTTCTTACAGGTTCTGGGTGTGCACAGGACACTGGAGAATGCCAAGAACCCTCCCAAATGATGGGAAGTGTTGATTCCAGAAAATCTGGGGCTTGGTACGTGACTGATTTCATAACCATGAGCTGATTCCAGTCACAGATGAACTACCAACCTCACCAATCACCAGCCATGGGATTCCCCCATCAGGTTTCCAAGCCAGCATTTTATCTGAAATTAGTATCAGTAGCTCGTTTCCCATACTTTTAGTTATATTGGCATTATTTCCCATTGCCCTGATTTTCATGGGCATTTTGTTTGTTCAAATATCAAAAGCTTGTTCACTATCCTGTACTAATTGACTTCTTGTTGCATTATAAAACAAGAATATTTATTCAACAGTATCGTCTTTACTGCACTGTTTACTGTTGTTCTACTATTGCTATCTGGAAAACAACTTGGACTGTAATTCCCTTTACTCCTAACACTTTTCAAGCTGCTTTGTCTCTTATCTCTAAGCAGGTGTTTCTCTTCTTATTCTTTGATCTAGTTAAGTTTCAACAGTTGGAAGCTTTCAGAAAATTCCATTTTAAAAATATCTATTTATCTAAATTTCCCTCCCCAAGACAAACCACATTTTGGCCTGGTCAGCTTTATCTTTTTCCCTTGACCAGTTCTGAGAGGTTCACATAGAGTGAAACACCCCTAATTCAGAAATACCATTTATATTCTCCAGCCTAAATCCCTGCAACTGGACAGTTCATCAGGCAGAAGATATTAGAAAAACTGGCAGCCATAATCGTGTGGGTGGAGGTGAGGACATCTGCTCTTTATATCACGAGCTTTGCCAACATGCTATAGACATATCCAGGTTTCTGTTCCAAAACCCCCTCAAGAATATACTGCGTGGAGTTCCAGCTCGCTGGAACCTCCTGCTTGGTTTGGGAAAATTTGGCAAGTTGTTTTCCTTCTGCAGCCCGTTCGTAATTTTCCTGGTCTTTACTACGTGGGTAAAAGTGTGCCCAGATTTCATGTGCCATCCCAACATATGTTCTGTGATTACATACAGGATGTATAATCACTCTTCTTTGCTGCATGAGTTCAGCTGGCACCGCTCGCCGCCGCAGTCCAGCGCCGCGAGAGAGTCTTGGGGCAACGCGTGTTCGAGGTTGGTGCTCCGGCTGTGGGAGCAGATGAAGGCGGCGTTCCTCCCTCTGAATCTTTAATGTCTGCTTGTACTCGCGCCCTGCTCGCTGAGCTGACAGCCCTGAACATTGCCCAACGTGCTGTGACTGCCACGAGCTGCTGCTTCCTCCCAGCGCTCGTGGCCACCTCGCCTTGAGCTCTTCGCGGGAGCGGCCCGGGAGGAGGAACACGACTGGCTGCAAGATCAGCTGAAGGGTGGCAATGCCAGCCTCAGCCTAATTCTCACTGTCTCATCCCAGCCTGGGTTCCTTCAGGAGCAATTTATTCATGGAAAGGGTGGTCAGGCATTGGACCAGAGAGGTTTGAAGCCTCCATCCCTGGAAGGCCTCAACAAGATGCTCAACACTCTGAGCTGGTGACGGGGTAGGGATCAACAAAGATCAGACTTGATGATGTTGAAGGTCTTTTCCAACCAAATTGATTCTCTGACTCACTTATCCACCAGGCACATGGTTTTCTGTGCCCTCAATCAAGGGGGCACTCAAGTTTGTTCTGAGGTCCAGCACATGACACTTGTCACTGCTCTTTCCCTTGGCAGGACCTTCATGAGCAGGAAATCACAACCTGAGTGATGGGCCAGTGGTGGTAGAAACACGAACCTATCCAGAAGAAATTCTTGGAAGACCTGGAAAACTGGCGGTTTCAGTGGAGAAAAGAAAAGGTAGTAGAAATATCCTAAATTATATTGTGTAGAAAGATTTATTTTGCAATGTGTCAATGTTATTAAACATTTGAACAGGCTGCTCAGGTCAGTGGTGTGTCTCCATCCCTGGAGGGATTTAAAAGTCATGTGGAGTTGGCACTTGAGGTCATGGGTCAGTGGTGGCCTTGGCAGTGCTGGGGAATGGTTGGACTCAATGGTCTTAGAGGTATTTTCCACCTTGAATGTTTCTCTGATTTTTAAGAAGTAAAATCTAAGTAGTGAGTGAAATCAAATCTTCATATCCCTAAAGCTGGAGATATAGTTCTGGTGGATCCATCTGCTGAAACCCAACAGTACTTAAAAACCTCAAAATCAGATTTTTTATCAGTACTCAAACACCTATAAGGAGGAACAGACAAACTAATGGGAATTTTTGACCCTCAGGGAATCTGATTCCTGATGTGACAATCTGGTTGTCTCGAATACCCCACAAGGCCCTGATCGTTCGGTCCTTACAGAGCTTTGAAAACACAGCCCTTTGATGCCAAAATCAGAAATTATGAATCTCAGAGAGCACTTTATCTTTTCAGTGTCCCATCAGAAATTCTTGCACAATATCCCAGAGTTAACACAAATGGGTAACTGTTCAGTTATCTTTAAAGGCCTGTGGGATTTGATAAGCAATTTCATGGAAATAATCTAAATACGCATAATAAAATAAAAAAAAAGGAAGTGATGTTCTGTTAATGTATCACTTTTATTGTGACAAGTTTTTCTTCAAATGAAAAATAAAAGTGTAAAACTTAGAATTGCAGTACTGTTAGGCACCTCCTGGGATCATTATAATAGACTGTACAATTATTACCTGAGCTGAAGTGCTTTTTTTAAAGAAAAAAAGAAAAAACCAAAACAGCAATAAATGTAATTTCATTGCTCTACCCGATATGCAAAATCTTCCTGGCATCTATTTCCAATCTGAAATCAATTTTACATTTATTCATAATTCTGTGTGGAACCTTACTGAAAATCTTAATATAATTTCTATAGTATTTTTAAGATTTGCACTACAGTAAAGCTCGATAAAACTTTTAAATGGTTCACATCCATCATGTCACTGAAATGTTTTTTTAAAATTCTTTGCTGAGGATTAGGAAGGTTGAGGAAGAATAATAAGGGTATTTCTCTCTGCAAGCACCTGCAGTTTTCTTCTCAGAATCAGTCCTGTTTTCATGGCTCTGTGCCTCAGCTTTTCACAGGACGTCATAAACTTGGATGAGCAAAGTCAGGTGCCCATATTTTGTCTCTCCACACTCCACTTCTGCTGATTTCAATACAGGAACTCCAAATTTACATAAGGTTAAGAATTATTACACCCAGCTATGGTGATACAAACAGATCTTTGTGCCCACACAGCCTCTGATCACCTCAGTGTATTGGTCTGCGTGGCTGGGGGTCAAGGCTGTGTGATTTGGAGATGATGGAATCTATGAAGAGCCAGAAACGTTGAACTCTGTGTTATACTTGAGAGCAGTGAAAAATTTGGAGATGATGGAATCTGTGAAGAGCCAGAAATGTTGAAATCTTTGTTACACTTGAGGGCAGTGAAAAATTCCAGTGAGAAAGCCTTACTCTTGGGAATGCCAAGTTTAATTTTTAGCACAAAAAAAATGCTGTCACCACTCTTGTGGCACTGGGTCTCTCTTCTCTGTCAAGTGGCACCAAAACCAGGCTGAGCAGTTTTTCAAGTAAACACGTGAGTCTCCTGCCTAATTTAACCACTATATTTTGAGATGTACGTTTTCCAAAGCAGTTGTTTCGCAAATATCACTTGTACCAACATTTGGGTGCCATTTTTATTTTATTTTATTTGTATGTAGGGGATCCTAGTGCCTTGAGAAAATGGGCCCTCCTAAAGTGCACATGGAAGGAAGCAGCCAAATTTGCTTTGATGTCTTTTTAGCTCTGCGCTCCACATGAAAGATTATCTGGCAGGCAGTGACGGCAGTGCATTAATATATAAAATAATTAGGAAGAGCACTTAATGAAATTATGTGCGTGTTTATACATCCTAAGCCTCATGGCCACATTATCTCCTCTCCCATCAAACCACAGCACTGTTGCTTTGAAAAGTATCAGTAGTGACTTCTGGGCTTGACAGAGGAGTCCGGGATTCATCCAAAAGAAGAAGTGAGGACATGAAAAGCCATTCGGACCTGCCTGGCTCTGCCTCCACATCAGCTGGAGGGAGATGCTCCTGCTGCATGACAGGGATTGCATAATCCTCTCCTGAGAGCACCTGAGAGTGACTTTGAAAGTTTTATTAGGTTTTTATTAGATCGTGACACCCATTTTCAGTGGCCAGCTTGTCCATTTGCTCACAAATTATGAAAATTTGAAATACTGCACTGGAAGCCATTGGCTGAGCTTAAATTAAAGGCTGACAACCCCCAGGTACTGGGGAGAATGAGGTGTCCCAGTCTGAAGGCAATAGTCAGCACTGGATTTGTTTCACCACGAAACTGAGGGGACAAGCGTGTGACATGATGTATTTTACAAGGTGCTTAACAAGAACATGATTGGGAAAAAAATTGTAATCCATGAAATCAATGCTATAACCTAATATTGTTTGTTCTTAGTGCCTACTGGAGCACAGCAAGATCAATGTCAGGACAGCACTCTTCACTCCAAGTATCAATGACCTGGAAGAAGTCGTGTAAAAGGGTGGGACCTGCCAATGGCTCTGCATGGGAGGAGGCTGGCAAGGAGAAAATGCAAGCAGAAGTGATGCAACTCAAAACAACTTGAGCTGGCCCAGAAATGGGTACGTGGAGGAGTTAAATGCAAAGAATATTGAGGCAATTCTTTGAGGGAAAATAATAAACCAGGCAAAAACTACTCATATTGCTGTGCCCACTTCGTGTCGTGCCATATGAAGGGAAGTCAAAAGCAGTGCAGAAGGATAATTAGAGATACTTTAGATGAACATGTAGACAAGGAAAAAAAGAATCAAGCAGGCTGGAAGAGGTCCTAGAAAGGAGCAGTGGTGGGGGTTGGCAGAATTAAGTCAGTCAACAGCACAAGTCAAAAAAACTCTTTGTATCTTCAAGTGTTTGCTCACTACATTTCTGATAGGGAGCTTGTTCAGAGGCCAACAGTTGCACCTGGCCTAAGCTGTTCAGCCTTGTAGAGCTGTGCCCTGGTGCATGACCTCATATTCAGCTATCTCAAACCAATATTTCGAGTGTTTTCAGGTTCCCAGTGCAGACTGCTGCACACGTTTCCGTGTGTGGCTCTACTCCAGCGCCGCGTGGCTGCGATGTGAACCAGGTACAAGGCTAAATATCTGCATTAATACCTGCTCTTCACTCCTCAGAATTAATGGCAACAATTAGAAGAGGTACAATTAGCAGTGTGCAAGAACCTGCCAGCAGAGCAGGGGATGCCCCAACCTCTTGCTAAGACAGATGGGCAATGGGGAGCTGCAGCTGGTCGGCACTCTTCCCGGGAAATCAGCCCCGTGTCCCGAGGATTGAAGGAGCAATGCATCATCCCCAGCCCTGGAGAGAGGCCCCAGATGACATCCGTGGCCAGCGCTGTCGGGACACCGTGCTCAGCAGGTCCAGCACCTGGTGCTCCATCTCCTTCCCAGCCTCCTCCCCAAAAACCCCCCAATTCCCACCCGGAGTTCCCACCCCGCTGCAGGAACAGCTGACATGGACATCAGGGGCACGTGTTCCTCTTTTGGAGTCCCACATGTAGGATTAAGGCCAGGCATGAGTGGAAATCCTTGTAAGGATTCTGTTCCTTTATCATGCTCGGATTGCTTTCTGTGCTGGAGGCTCCTCAAAGTTCGGAACCAACTCCTTGTCAGGTTTCTGTGACTCAGAGATAAAATGACAGCCAGTGGCTCTGCCTGAATCTGGAGGATTTGATATTAATATATTGATCAGAGTGTCAGAGTTCGTCCAGGCTGTGCCCATTATTTTCCACGGGAGGACCTAAAAAATAACACAGTGCATTTCTTCACCACAGCTTAACCATGTTTCAGGTTACTTAGTCGTGTATTATACCCAAAAAAAAAAAAAAAAGAAAAAAAAAAAAAAAAAAGAAAAAAAAAAAGAAAAAAAAGCCTTTTCCTAGTGCTATTTGCAGCATTAAAAAAAATCCAGACCTGGCAGTTTTTACAGTTTCAGTCCAAGCCCAAGCTTCAATAAGCTCACACAGCTCTAATGATTGTTAGTGAAAATGTAATGGGCCATTTGAAATACAAATGAACACGAGTAGGTAAAGGGATTTTTTTTTTTTTAGTAGAATCAATTTACACTAGCTATTTAAAAAATATTAAAATAAATGTAATGCCATTAAATGTAAGCTCAAAACCCATTGAGAGCGTTAGTGGCCAAATCTGCCAAAAAAGTGGTCATGCCAAGAGCACGGGGCCAGATCCTGCTCTCAGTTACATTGGTGTTAAGCCAGGATAACTCCCCTAATTTCAACAGGCTTGTTCTGGAATAACACCGGGGTTAAGTGGGAGCAGGAAGGAGCTCCAGTCCCAGTTAGGAACCCTTGCAGAGCCCCAGTTTATTCCCAGTGACCCAGCTCAGCTCCCACCAGCCTCAGGTATCCTGGACATTTATCCAGCATCCCCTCTTGGCAGGAGGAGGAGGTGGGTCCAACCTCCAGAACAGCATTTTTGGAGGGGGTCAGGAACAGAGAGTGGGGTTGTTCAGCAGGTGCCGTGTTTTGGAAAAGAAATTAATGGAGCAAACCAGTAGGAAGAGCCAATAGGAATCTGTCACTGTGGAATAATTAACAGCTGAGTCGAGTTCAAAGTTTTGAGGGCAATGAGCTAAGCAACAGGGGAAAAAGGCAAGTTCTTTTAAAATAGTGTTTAATTTCATATTACTTGCAAAGAAAAGGAAGCAAAACCAGCTAAATCATGTGTTTAATATTTATTTTAAAAATTCATCATAATATCCTGAATTCCCTGCAGTAGTCCAGAGCCTTGGTGGGTGACCCCTCCCTCCTTCCACATGACAATTTCTAGAAACTATTAAATATCATATTAATACACTTCTAAGGGGAAAAAAAAAAAAAAAGGAAAAATATTTGAGTTGGCATAAGTCTTTGCTGAAAAGATTGGCTCCTGCATCCCAGGTGATCCAGGCAGGCAAATAACCAAACAAGGAAAAGGGGAGCAGCAAAGAGGAAAAAGAGTTTCCCTCATCTGCTCTGACTTTCATCCTTATTGCTGGAGAAACCTGGAAAAAGTATCAGGTTTTTACATGAACTTTGAAAATTCCTCTTAGTGAATCTATTATTTGCTATTGCCAATAAGCTTCTAATTAAAGGTTTTTATTTGGAGTAAAAAAAAAAACAAAACAAAATCACACCCAAAACAGCATTTCCTGCTTTTCAGATCAGAATGGTGTATTATTTTCTTTTAATTCTTTTTCTTTATATCCAGTCTGTTTCTTTTGTTTTTACAAATCCAAGCTTCCCTGACCGTACTGCCATCAGAGCTCAGCATCATCTCAGCCTTTTCCAACCAGCAGCCAAACCTCATCCAACCAGACTTTTGGATGGTAATTTTGATAATAAATGATAAAATTTTGAGTGGTAACTCAGGATATGCCAATAAAAGCAGCCAGGTTAACAGGATATGACAGAATAACAGAAAATGCGACAAATCATCTCAAATCATCAGCTCTGCAAACAGCTGCAGAGAGGAAAAATACTACGAATATTTTTATTAGGATTTATTTGGGGGAAAAGTTATCTAGACACATATTTATCCTTTCTTTCAGAACCTGTAAATAATACCGAGTATGATTTGTCACATTCCTTGATTTCATGGCAGTTGCAACTGGCAACTGAGGAATAATTTCATTTTAATTATAGTTCAGTTGATTTTCTCTTTAATTACTGAAGTTAGATGACTAAGGCACCAAAATATGTAAAACACAACCTTTCCATACAGTAAATTTTCTTTAATAATAACAGCGGTATTTTTATTGTTTCCAGTCTGCAGAATATAATCTCTCCAGCCGCGGAAAGCAGCTACTAATTCTTAAATTGTGTATTTTTCATTTCCTTACAAAATGCTGGAAGGAGTTTTGGTCTGTACGTTGCTGTAGGCACGGAGTTCTCCGTAAAAGATTTAGGATTTCACAGGTTTGACGTTGGAGGGAGGTAAAATGTCTAAAGTTGCCTGTCTCAACAAGACAAAAGCCATCAGGGCTGGAAATGCAGCCCTCGGGCTCCTCCTCTGGCCTTTGCTTTGCTGCCAGCCTGGACAAGGGAACGCAGCTTTCCTTGTCTCTCCGGGCCTCTGGATTTGGGAAAACCGATCAGGAACAATGCCCTGAGAACCCTTCAGCTGCAAATCACGGGACACATATTATTTTTCCCGTGGCTGTTTATGACTTTAATAGAACTCAGAATGCTCCAAATTCACTGGGAGGTTTGGTTTTGGGGGTTTTTTGGTTTTTTTTGGGGGGTGGTTTTTGTTTGCTTTGTTTTGGGTTTTCTTGGTTGTTTTTTTTTTTGTTTGTTCTTTTTTAGTTTGGGTTTTTGGGGTTTTTTGTTTTGTTTTTTGTGCTTTGTTTGTTTGTTTGTTTCGGGGGTTTGGTGTTTTTTGGCAGGGTTGTTGTTGTTGTGGGGTTTTTTGTTTTGTTTTTGATTTTTGTTTTTTGTTTGTTTTTGTTTGGTTGGTTTTTGGTTTTGTTTTGGGGGTTTATTTGTTGTTGTTTTGTTGTTTTGTTTGTTTGGGGTTTTTTTAACAGACATTCTAGAAGGAGCTTTACTAGAGTGGAAAAGGGATGTTTTGAAGCTGCAGAGCGATGCTGGTTTTGCTCCCCAGTCTGTCACCACTGCAGTGGGCTTCTCAGTTGGGCCACAGGAAAACAAAATTGTTCCAAAGGCTTTTCTGAGCAGAAAAGGTCCCAAACGAGGTGCTGGTGCCAAGTGCCACAGAAAGCCTCGCACAGCAATGCCTTGCAAAGAGCGACATTTAGATGAGGTTATTAAATGCAGGGAGGAGGTTATGTGTGTGTAACACATTCAGGAGCACTTGGGAATTTTTTTGGAGCCATTCTCTGCTGCCTTCCCCGAGTCACTTTTCTGACTGACTTCAGCGGGAGTTTTGCTCGCACAAAAGCTGCTGGATTCAGCTCCGGGTCTAAACATTTGGGTTGCAGTGTGCCTGGAAAGCCAGAGGAATTAAGATATTTGCCCTGCTCTCGCTGCACTGGAGCTGACTCCCCAGCACCCTTGTGCTCCCTGGAAAATCCCAGCTATAGTTTATCCGAAATTAATTTGCCCGCACTGTTAAGTCAATTACCCAAAGGAACAGAGACTCGATTAAAAATCTATTTAGTTCAATAGGAAACAGTATACTTGGGATCAATTTTTTTTTTTTTTTTTCTTTTTTCCCTCCTCCACTGCAAGGAATCTTATTGTATCCCTGTATAAATAATAAAGGTGGTGCACTCTCCTCTCCTGCTCAAGCATGACTGAGCAGATACAGCCTGTGCAGTGCTCGTGCCACGAGCACCCAGAGAGAGAGACAGGAGGAAGAATATCCCAAACACCACCTCCAGCCCAGGGCTTGGAGTGACCCCATGCAGGGCTGGGATGTGCCAGGCCACGGGCTCCCTGCTTTCCAGGGGATGGGTTGTACCTGTCTCACCTAGAGAAATGTTCCCATTGTCAAGCCTACAGCAAAGTGTGTCCAGACAGATTGGTGTTCTGCTCAATGGAGCCCACATGAATCATGTATTAGTTCATTTAAAAGCACTTTGTAGACAAACATGCTCAGTCTATCAGCAGGCTCGGGGATGCAAATACTTCACTCAGTGTATATGAGCCCTGACAGGACAGCTGTGATCCATGGGACTGAGAACCAGCTCCTTCCACATTAGGAAATAACAAGCAGAAAGGCTTCGCCGTATTTCGCTCTTTTTCAGCAAAATGAAAATTTAACTTTGCCGTCACGTTGGGAGCGGAGTAAACACTATCCACTGAAAACTAGCAGCAGGAGGAGGTAAATGATTTACAAGATATTCTTCAATCATTTAGCACATGCTTGGTTTAGGGGCTAGGGTACTCCTGAAGAAGGCAACAGTTCTCCAGGAACCTTAATCCTAAAATACCCGCTGCGTGGGACTGCTTCAGAGGTGAGGAGGCATTGCAAACGTTTAGCTTCAATAAATGCTGAAGACATCTTTTGTGCACTCTCTGCTCGGCAGATGCTGATTGCTTCCTGCAAATTAAAGCGAGCTGATGAGTGTCTGCAATAGCAAAATATTGGGTGGACTCTCATTAGCGGACACAGTGTGTGGAATTAATTTCACTGAGAGAGTTGTAGGATGATTTATCTATAGAAAATGGGGTTTGCAAAAAGCAGCCTGGAAGAGATTCAGACATGGACGGACTTTGCCTCTAAGTGGTTCCAAATTAATTTAATTTGTGAAGGAGAAGTCTGTAGTACTGTAAATACTGTAAGCAGGAGTGCCAAAGTTATATCGGTGTGAGGAACATCACTTTCAGCCTCTCCTCCTTGATGCTGGTGATATTAAGATATTCCTTACAGGAATATCTTAATGAGAGTACAAACCCTTCAATTTTATAGTGCTTTAATTTTCTCCTAGTCCTGGGCTTTTCTGACTGCTAAGGCAGTGTGTTTACTAACTTTATCCCCTGCTTCTTTTAATTACGTGGTCAAATCCGAGTGACTCCTACCTTCACATTAACTGACACAAGCCTCTCACCCCTCCAGAGTACAGGATGTTCATTTTTTGATCCTCAGAAAATGCAGGCATTCATTTGTTCACCTGGAGTCCTAATTTTTCCTTAGCAGTAAACCAAGTCCTGGAAATAGTAACTCAGGCAATCAGAGTATTGTTACTGTTCCCAGAAAGGTAATATTTTTGAATAGCTCTGCATATTTAACAAGGAAGATGTGTTTTGAGCAATTTTTAATAAGGTAATATTTTACTTTTCCCATTTCACCCTTGCAGGAAACTGCAGAGATCAGTTCTGGATTGAGATTGCATCCCCAGTCTTGGATCCTTTAACATCCCAGAAGGCACACATGAAAAAGAAAAATCCCCCTACTTACACTGTGAATAGGTGCTAACAGCTTTAAAGAATTACCTACCAAATATTAGGTGCAATTTAAAACTACATTTAAGGCAGAAAGGGTGGTTTAAAAGTCTACGTGGCCAGCTAAAAGTCAGAGGGAGAAAATGACTTGAACACATGTTGGATGGATTTTTGTCTGCGTGGGAGATGCAGCACTGGTGGGATGAAATATCCCCCACCTAAAAAAAAAAAAAAATAAATTGGGCAGGTTCTGTACCCGCCCTGTCGTGCGCCCCATGATTCAAAACCTGGTCAAATGCTTTGAGATCATTTCCATTTGCTATAAAAAGAAGCGCAACCCTGCTATCTAAGCATTGTGGAAGATTATTTATATTGGAAGACATCCTTAGGCTAAACTATCAAATGAGGATAATGGAGATGAGGCACGCGGAGGACTCGTTAATGAATTAGTTGGGGAGACAGAGTCAGGTGCTGGGCTCAGGTAGAGGCTGGGTGTGTAAAAGTGTTTTTAGAGGAGCAGCAGGACCAAGGAAGGGTCGTGGCATGGGAAGACCTGGAAAAAGCAAACGAAAAGATCCAGACCTGCTGCCAGGGCAGTCCGAGGCCGCTGCGGTTACACGGTACAATATTTGTTCAGAATATTGTCTGTTAGATCAGTTTAAACACGTGCTGGAACTTATTAGATATTTATTAGCTTACATTTAAGCCCCAGTCTATTTTACAAGCCCGATGCCCCCTGTTTCATGTAAAAAGGATATTTCAATAGATATAATTTAAATTAGTTCGTAACTTGATAGCTTGCCACCCTAATGAAACCTGCACTAATGACTGCCTTTGCTAGGCAATCCCTAATTTTAAGAACCTGTTTTAAAATATTCATGACGGATCTGGTGCGGTGTTGTTTGAACTGTATTTAATAGACATCTCAGCTCTGGGCTTCATTTCCCTGTGGTTTGTAGAAGTCACTGTCAACAGTGGCTCTTCCAGCACCTTCTTTGGTGGCTGTGGGATGGGAGAGGGGC
Organism: Phylloscopus trochilus trochilus; assembly: GCA_016584745.2. Taxonomy (NCBI): domain Eukaryota; kingdom Metazoa; phylum Chordata; class Aves; order Passeriformes; family Phylloscopidae; genus Phylloscopus; species Phylloscopus trochilus. Next base: position 2,093,658 of record WQNJ02000014.1, read on the forward strand.
TTGAAGCTTCCTGGCAGTGGGGGGAAGGAGACCCCACATGTGTCCTTTGCATCCCAAGGGGAGGAGAACCTGGCGAACACCTGAGAAAAAAATCCCAAGTGGAGCAAGAGCCCAAGCCATAAGCAGGAATAATGCTTTATTATGGATTTAATCACGGTGTAAGTATCTAAAAGACAATAATCCAACGTCTCTGCTGTCTGAAGAGCAACCCTGACATCTCGTGTTAGTCTGTGCTGACAACTAAATGAGTTGTCATTCTGTCAAGTGATAACTAAATGAGTTAAAGTCACTCTGTGACTTTCCCTCTGCATGGAGGTTTGTTTGATGAGGAGGTGGAGGAGGTGAGAAGCCCCTGAGAACTTGTGGGTTTTTCCTAACAGGACATATTGCCCAACTGCCTACAAAAACACCGGAATTTGCCATCCCCTGGATCCATGCAGAGCCCGCACCTCTCCAGACCGCTGGAAGGTCAGACAAGGTTTCCCACTCCTGATGCATCAGCAGGACCTCCCAGCATGGTCCCACCCTCCACTCCCCTTCCCTGAGAAGTTTCACTTCCTGATTAATGAAGAACCTGCCCTGGGATGCTCCAGAGGGAGGAAGGGCATGCTGGGCAGCACGGGAAGCACCACCACTGCCCCTAATGCAGCCCAAACCCCCGCAAAGAGCCGCGCTTCCCCGCCACCACCCCCAAAGAGCATCTCTGTCCTTTAAGTGCTGTGCCTCCTCCTCAGGGGGCTCCTAATGCACTTCCCTCCTTCTGCCTCGCTGGCTGCCGGGGAAGGACGAGCTGGGGGCCCCTGAGCACCCCTCAGCCAGCAGCAGAAAGGGGAAGGCAGCGTTCAAACCGTGGTGATTAATATTAAACACGGAGCGCGCGTCTAAAGACGCGATGAATGTTAATGGCAGAACAACAGCACAACAGCAAAGGCTGGGGACAGCAGGCAGATGAGCACTTGCAGATGTGGAGGCGTCGGTGACAAATGCCAAGAGCTGCTCCAAGTTGGTTGCTGCTCCGTGCTTTTGCTTTGGTGGTACCTGGATAAGTTGGCCTTGGTGAAATACTTCAGGAAAGAGTTATATTTGAGCTTGGCTCAGGTGCAGCAACTTTAGCCCCAAGCCCAGTGGAATGTGAAATTATTCTCCAAGTGCAAATTAGCTGGTGATGTGATTAGCACTCACAAAAGCAGTATTAATCATTTGAACCCTAAGCTGACTCGTGGTTGTTACAGGGGTTGTCCTGTTCACCCCTGAATGTGGGGGCATCCCTACCCCACTGTTCCTGAGACTCTGAGCTGCCATCCTGCATCACCTCCTGTCAGAAAAGGTTCACACACGAGAAGTTGGGAATTACCATCCATGAGGAAATAAACCAACCCAAAACCTCCCTCAGTGACCATTTCCAAGGAGAGGAGAGCATCAAATGGATTTTAAGCAGGCAGGAACCCAGCACACACCAGCAGAGTTTGGGCCAAATGTCCTGCCAGGGGCCACTCAGCAGGAGCCCTCTGCCAAGCCCTGGTCCCCAGATCAACACCTCAGCCATGATAAAAAGCTGCTCTTTAAATTAAAGGCAGCTCACAAAGAAAGGGGGAAAAAAAAAACCAAACCAAAAAACCCTACAGACATAAATCTGCATTGGCTTCCAGCCCAGTGTGATCTTCCAGTGTATTTCTGCTGATGCTACTTCTGGGATGGGACAGAGGAAATGGATGACAGGGAGATGGCTGTGGCAGGAAGACCACCAGGCTGCCCGTAAAGAAGGAGCAGGCAGCGGTGGAGATGACATTCTCTCATGGGCTACAAGTTCATCTCTAACTTTTTTTTTTTGCTGCAGCAGCTCAGCTAAGCCAGCTCGAGATTTGAAATGTGCTGAGGGAAGAGGCATTTTGTGCCCATGGGTGCAGCAAAGGAGCAGGGCTGGCTTTGCCAATGTTTGAGGGAAGCAGGAAGGATCCCACCTAATGGAAGGGACCAGAATGTCTTTTGTCACTTCAATTTCACCAGCTTTTTTTGTTGTTGTTGTTGAAAGCCACCTAAAAGCAGAGCAGTGATGGAACAGCTGTTTCTCTGAGAAATATCCTAATCAGACACACACTGTGCCCAAAAGCCAAAGTTCAGCTCCAAAAACTCAGTGTTGCGTCTCTGCTTTTAAAACTGTTCTGTAAAAACTTCCAAATTATTTCACTTACAGGTATTTGTTTTAGCAAAGGATTTATTGACCCCATTCTGGCATCATGCAGGACCTCAATATACCCATCTCTGAGACATCACTGAGAGATGAAAAAATAAGTTACAGATGTGTGCTTCTTATAAGGAGTATCAATCAAGGAGGACACAGTCAAAAGGGTCACCAAGTCTCTTTTCCTGTAAGGAAGAGAACAATAAAGTTTGTTCACCATTTGGTTTTGGGGTTGGGTTGTTTTGTTGGGGTTTTTTTTAATTTTTTTTTTTTTTTTTTTTTTTTTTTTTTTTTTTTTTTTTTTGTACAAGGGAATGAAAATCTGTTTGCAGTTGTAACTTCTACAGTATGTCAAGTATTTTCTTCCTTTTTTTTTTTTTCCCTTCTTCCATAATTATTTTTACAGAGAGCTGTTCTTTCAATCAGGTCACTGAACTCTGAAAAACAAACCTTCAAGGCTGCTTTTGAAAAATTGGGCCTTCCTTTCCTTTCAATCGAAAGATTCACAACTCTCCCGTACGAGCCAAGACTCAAAAAATAACATAAATCCTTTCAGTGCTGTCTCTCTCTTTGCCTGTGTAACAGATATTTCTGCTAACATTTACTTTCGTAATTTTTCACATTATTCCAGCTCTCAGAGGTTAATATTTACCATTCATTTCGATATTCACAAACTACAGAGGTAGGATTGCAAATATCCGCCCTGGGAAAACGAGCAGCTCTGCCAGAAAATATGTTCAAGTTTCTTTGTGGAACTGTGGGAGACAACACACCACTGACAACATTTCACTGGATTCATCTGTTCGTCGTGTTTTAAACATCTGCACAATCAATTCCTGCAGCACAACAACTGGAATGTCCAAAGGATAACCAGATAATTACAGCAAATGGGGTCTGGTCCCTTTGAACGGTGGAGATGCATTTGGAAAAATATTATTAAAAAACAAGGTGAAGTGATACATAGAATGGGAATCACTGAAATTACACCCCTAAGCTGATCCCAAACACTCATTTTCTGGGAGGCATCTACAAATAGAGCAGACACTGAGCAGCAGCAGCAGCAGCAGCAAAATTCAACAGAGCTGCCTGCACAAGCTGACCCACTGCTGGCAATAATATCAAATCATAAATGAATTAATTTGCTTGCTGACCAAGTAGTTTGCCATATTAAAGTGCAAGTTTGCAAGACATGTATTCTATTATCCCAGGCTGCACTCTTGACACTTTGCATTAGGAACATTTAGCATTCAGCCTTTGATATTTTCAACGCTGAGTACAATGAAGTTGTCAGCACAAAGGAGGGTTTTATTCAATTTTGAGATGTAACAAGTGAGGATCTAACAGAACCACCAGTAAGATGGGTGGAACAGTGGAGAGTTGATGATTTGAGGGGAAGGGAAAAGGGAAATGGGGAATAAAAAGGGAAAAGGGAAATGGGGAAAAAAGGAAAAAGGGGAAAAATGGGAAAAAAAGGGAAAAGAGAGAAAGAGAAAGGGGAAACTTGGGAAAGGGGAAATTGGGGAAAGGGGAAAGGGGAAAAAAAGGGGGGGAAAAGGGGGAGAAAAGGGAAAAGAGAGAAAGTGAAAGGGGAAATTTGGAAAAGGGGAAATTGGGGAAGAGAAGAGAAGAGAAGAGAAGAGAAGAGAAGAGAAGAGAAGAGAAGAGAAGAGAAGAGAAGAGAAGAGAAGAGAAGAGAAGAGAAGAGAAGAGAAGAGAAGAGAAGAGAAGAGAAGAGAAGAGAAGAGGAGAAGAAGCATTTATTGCTTTATTTCTACCATGCAGGAAGCAATATTTGCTCCGAAGGCAGCTCCCAGTGACGGGCAGAGTGATCATTTACTCCGAGGCTGCAGCGAGCTTGTTCTGCTCTTGTCACCATGATCTAACTCTGGCAGTACGACTTGAGCAAGCAGAGAGCATTGATTAACACTGCCAGGCAGCTGTGTTGGAATCCTCCAGTCAATATTGTGTGCTGTTGGTAAAAAAAAAAAGAAAAAAACCCACCAAAAGTGATGGGAAAAAGAAAAAGGAGAGGGATTCAGTGTGTTTTGATCAGCACGAGGTATGGCTGAGATTCAGTGGCAGCAGCAGGGAGGGGAACCACCCACAGGAAGGGCAAACTTGTTCTGTCACATCTTAGCACACAGCAAAAATTCCAGCATCAGCACCAATTCCCTGAAATCTAGGCTGCAACTGGCAGCCCACCTAGCCTTCTGAGGTAAGAGAATGAAGTATGTACGTGTTCCTGTGTATATATGTATTTACAGATGAAACTGAATTTAATAAACATTCCAGGAAGGAAGGGACTTGGAGGAATAGCCAGACAATGAAATAAAGTTGTTGTTTTTTTTTTTTTACTGCATGGCTGTACTTTTAAGACCTTGCAGAAAATGAACTCCTCGGTGATCACATTCCAAAGAACTTGGGAATGTTTTCCAGTATGCCATGTCGTATCCCTTAACACTGGATGGTGATTATTTTAAATCCCTGCTATAAGACACAAGTATTTGATTAAAACAAATTCCAGTCTAAATCTGGGTGTTCCTTTTTATTAGGGATTCAGGGAGAGAAGGGAACAGAGTGACTACAGCCTGCTGATGTCCCAACAGCATCAACTGTGTGAAGGTTCAGCTGTTCAGGGATTCATTTGGAATACTCACCACCACTGAAAATAGTCATAAATGGTGTTTGGCAGTGCTCTTTGCATTTCTCTATCAGCCCTTACTGTGCTGGAGATGCTCAGATGAGAAGAGAGGTTTATCTCATCTCCTTCATCAGAGATGCAACTGGAGCCTACACCAGCAATAGTTTTCCCAGCCATATCCAGGTATCCAGCTGTATCCAGGTAATGACATAAACCAGCAAATGAGGGAGAAGACACCAGAGGTGGTGGAAGTACAGACATATAAAGATCCACCTTGGGTTCCCATGTATACTGAAGTGACAAGGTCAGAGTGCAGGGAAGAGGTTGATGTCTTCTCCTTGCAGCACTGAGGACAACCACGCTTTTCCACTCCAATTCATTTTCTTATGGGGAACCAGGGAAATTTTAACTGGAGCTGGCCAAAGCCTAATCTTTTCAGTCTATAAAAAATTTAAACAGTTTGCTCCAGTTTCATAAATGTTGACATTTTTCGTGAAGGGAGAAAATACCTTATCAGAATCGTTCCTTGAAATGAAATGGGAAAGGCTCATCCAGCCTGGAAAGCCAGGATATGCTGCTCACTACATCCTAATTCCTGTGCCAGGAGTGAGGCAGCACCTGGGGCTCCCTGAGCAGGAATCCTGGGAGCTGGGATGTCACAACTGAGGGGATGTCACAACTGAGGGGATGTCACAACTGAGGGGATGTCACTGATGCCAGGCTCAGCCCAATCCCTCCTGCACAAAGTGTCCCATGCTGAGGTAAGGAGGTGTGTGTGGTGTCAGAGCTGTGGTGGGGTCCCTAAAAACTGGGAATGCCTTGGCATGGTCCCCTGGCAATCCACGAGCTAAGCAAACTGCCAGCTTGGTAGAGACTGTTCTTTCCAGGTGTCAACAAGTGTTACTACAAACTCTTTCAGCTGCAAGGGGGGGAAAAAGGCAAAAATACGTGAAATAAAACATTCTCTTTGTGGCATCAACTGAGACCATGAAAATCCACACATGCAATGCCAAGAACCAGAGCTGTGGGGTGTTCCCCCACATTCCTTTTCACAGGGATCAGCCTCATTGAGGGCCAGGATTAGAATGGGCTGAGCCATGCTCCAGCCCTTTCCTTAAAAAGGAATAAATAAAGGAGTGGTGATAATCCTTGAGTTTTAGAACTCATGGGAGGCCCTGATGCTTCACCATGGCCAAAACCAAAGGGAAATCCCACTCAAATCCCCCTGGCTGCAGAAGTGGCTTCTGTGAAATCCATCTGGGTGTCAAAGTGGGACAGGAGTAGATATTCCACAACCCACCTAACACTAAACAGCCAAACAGGAGACCCAGAGCAGGAGTTTTTCTTCTGCCATTTAACATACCCCATAACCCTGAGGACATTGTCTTAAACAAAGGCTTGAACTCAGAGTGAATTGTAATTCTCCCAGCTTTGAAACCCAGGAGAGTGAAATCCTTGCCAGAAAGATCCTGAAGGGGTAGAGAGAGAGAGGAGGGAAAAAAAGAGAGAGAATAAACTTGGTAATTATGAAAAAAATAATATGCACATCCATAGTTTTGTTAAGTTTGGGATTGACGAGAAGAATCAAAGTGGTAGCCTGAAGAGAAAATCTGTGTTTGAGGCAGGAGGTTAACTGACAAAAATTAAACTCAAGGCTGGAGACGCAAAGAAGAGCAAAAACCTACAAGAAACCTCACAAGAAAAAAAAAAAAAGATCAGATTACTTTTTATGACCAAGAGGCAAAACTAAGGAAAATATTTCAGACACGAGAGCTGTTATTTTTGTACCTTTGAAGACATACATAACTAGCACAAAAGACAACACGAGAAAAGACAGGTATCCCAATCCTTTTAGGCTTTGTGGCTGCAATCTCCTCCACGTGAGAGGCTTGGTTGTGCTTCCTTTCTTTCCATAAGTGAATAAATTCCAGGAATCACAACCATGATTATTCTGATTTATGTTTTCTTCTCAGGCTTCAAAAGTCAGAACCAAAGGACCAAAGGCCTTGAGTGCTGCAGGAAAACTTCAGGCATGACCCTGAATTTTATTTGTGCGTGAAGCAAAATTAATATAAATGGTATTGCTCCACCATATTCTTTTTTTCTTTAATAATCTCAATTTGGAGTATTTTTGATTCCCACAAAATAGTGAGATAAGAGTGTCCTGAGGCTAAGGAGAAGTTGTTGTCATGGCAGTTCCTTCACACCAGGATCTACAGCAATGCCCATGCCTTGAGCAACAGCAAAGACATAATTTAGAATAATAGGAAAAAACATGGACACAGGTGCAGGAATTGGGATGTGTGGAGCGATCAAGCCTAGATGTTGGAGTTCAGAACTCCCATTCAGTTGCTTAATCATGAAGAAATCCTGGGAACTTCAACTCTTAAATTAACAGTTTTGGTCATTTCAAACATAGCTTTGCCCCCACACGAAGTTCCTACCTCTTGTCAAGGCTCCCATCCTGCAGCTGCACCCAGCACAGGCAGATGGAAAACAAGAATGGGAGGTTTTTACTTCCCAGACACAGCCAAAACATCCATCCATGGTACACAGAGGCTCAGGTTTAAAAGGGTTTGCACCCTTTTAAACACCCTTAACACCAGGGAAGGAGTTTAATTTCTCTCTAATTTTCCAAGCAATTTTTTTTTTATCTATTTGGGATAAGGGTGTATTCCTTGTGCTGGCAATATTCTGCTTTTCAGGGGGAAAAAGGGACATCCTTATGACTAGGAATACAAGGATACAGGGATTTAGGAGACTTCCTTGAGGCAAAGTTTGGTCCCTGACCAAACTTAAGGATTTCTTCATTTATTTTGCTTTAAGTAGCTATTGAAGAAAACACAGAAAAGTTACAAGAGCAGAGAGCAAAACTTTGTGCTGTGATTATTATCACAGCAGAGAACACACAACCACCAGCCCCTGCTAGTTTTCCCAGAATCCCAGAATCAATTGGAAAAGACCTCTGAGAACATCAGGTGCCACCTATGACCGATCACCACGTTGTCAACTAGACCAGAGTACTGAGTGCCACATCCAGTTGTTCCTCAAAGACCTTTCTCTGTTCTGCCTATTTTGGGAGAAGACTGCATGGAACTGAAATTAATTTCATGATCTTGAACAAAGGTCTGAGGCTGTGAGTCCGGAGGGAGGCTCAGGGAGGTGCGGGATGAGGCACCTCCAACATCAGCATTGATTAGTTTGGGCACCCAGGACCTTTGCTGTCATGAACAACCAGGGCTTTCCAGGATGCTAAACACTCCCCAGGCATTGCCAGGCAGCCCAGGAATCCAAATTAGCACTCAGTGCTCCCCTGGGATGGCGGGAGAGGCGGCTGGGAAGTCCCTCAGTGCCTCCATGCCATCGATGGAGCTCAGGTTGGGAGTTGCTTTTGAAGGCCAGGCCCCAGGTGTCCCCACTTCCCTGACAGGGTCAGCCTCACACAGCTGCCGTGGAGCACACGAGCTGCCTCTCTTTGGGGTGAGAGGAAGCTGGGATTGGTGTTCCAGGCAGTAATGGGGCCGTGGGCAGCCGGGCCAGGCTGGCCATCATCTGAAGGGAACGACCTGGAAACGCATTTATTGGGGACATCTGGTACTCAGTGTCAGCAATTCACTCTGCAGAGCTGTTCCAGTGAGTTACTGCCAGTGTGGCTGCAGCCTTTGTGAGGCCAGTTTATTAACTAAAATATTTCATAATGCCACGGCCTCACTCTTCCCAATAACAGACATCCTTTTCCGTGTTTAGAAGTGGGAGCAGATGGCAGGAGTTCAGGGTGTCATCCCATTGCATTGCTCCCTGTGCCCAAAGATTTCAAAGCTCCTCAACCTCAGCCTGGAAAATCCACAGGCATTGCCCAAATTTTAAGCGAGAGGAACAAAAGATCTGTGTAATAGTTGGTCCAAAGTCACACTAACGAAATCAGAGCAGAAACCAAATTTCATCGTTGCTCTTTTAATTTAACCTTACATCTCTTATTAATTAAATAAACCCAATGCTTGATTAACCTGACATAAAATTCTGGGAATGATATGAGCTCTCCTCCATATGTGGCGCTGGAAATATCCCACCAGTTCTAGAATAATTCAGCAGTGGGGATATGAGCAGAGCAGGAAGACCAAAAGGCAGTAAAAAAGCAAAAGGAAATTGGCTGCTGCTTTACCAATTTCCTGTTGGGGCTCTTCAGGCTGGATTGCTCAGGACAACCATTACAGGGAGGTTTGGAGCTCTGGAAAGCTTTTATTGACCTCTCTGTAAATACAAAATGGCCCGTGAATTAAATGGGAGGGTCACTCTGAGGAAGTTCAACAGACTTGGCAGATTCTTGGGAATAAGCAAGAGCAGGGATCAAGAGGACTGATTGAAAATGTGCAGTTATTGTGCAAAGGATTCTTTTTCTTGGGAGCAAGCTCCCTGGGGCTTTCTAGGCCAGGATTTACAAGGCTAATGAAGGGTGTTGAGGTTTTTTTCCCTTCTGTCACAGAAAATTCAGCTAAAGACAAGCCAGAGGGACAAGCAACTGTCTTGCTGCTAAAAAGATGTTTTCCAAAGCTTCCCATGACCCTTTTCCCCCCTCATGTTTGCCCAGTTTCTCACTCAGTCCTGCTAGATCCCTCCTCCTGAGATGGGATTTGGATTTTGGTACCACCAAGTTTTGTCCACTTGGACACACAGTTTTCCCCATGCTGCCAGAGGTTTCTCTAATTACACCAAAAGTCGAGCAAAATATCTTTGCAAAACCCCTTGGATTCTTTCTCCCTCCTCTTCCTGTTTTATTCTTTTTTTGGTTATCATTAAACAATCAATATTTTATTTCCATTTCCTTTTATAAGGAGTTGAAACAACTTCCAGTGATTACATTTACATGAGTTCCTGTTATTATAGGAAACTTTTATCCATCATTGTGCATCCTTGATTTGAAATTAACTTCTTCAATCAGTTATAAAAGTAGAAGGCATAAAGATTCTTCCACATATCTAAATATTAAGATTTTTATTTGTTAATAAATTTTGTGGGGCTTTTTTGTTGGTTTTTTTTTTTTTAATCAATGAGCACTGTAACTCCAAATACTTATTTGCAGGGGACCTGTGGAATTATGGTTTGGATCTTATTCTCCTTGATAGAAACCTTAAATCAAATGTATGGAGCTCCTGCTACTCAAAGTTCCCAGCAAATTAGGACTGTGGACATTAGAGGAAAGTCTGACCATGATTAAAAAGATATCCAGGCTTTGGTCTTGAGATCTGGATGCTTTTAAGAAAAAAAAAAAAATTAATTGAAGAAGCTATAACTAACTTTGAAATATCTGATCCATTCATTTAATCTCAAACCTCTTTAACAGCAGCAGCAGCAGCAGCAGCAGCTCCCAGCCCTGCTGCTGGTGCCGTTGTTTTTAATCCCAAAGCCCAGTTTAGGATGTGCTGACAAACCCGGCTTGTCGGGAACGTCCTGCCCAAACCCAGCCAGCAGCCTCCCAAGGAAAACACAATTATTGCTCCGTGCAAACCCTCCTTTGTCACATTTTATTCACCCCCATGTAAAAGCCTGGGACAGGGACACGGCGTGGCTGGAATGTGTAAAACCCAGATGTGTGGGAATCGCTGCCGGAGCCCAGGTGGGACTAAAACCAGGGAGACAAAGGGGAAAAAATGATCAGCTCCTCTTGGAGTGGCAATTTCCCAGCATTGAGGACCTTGAAGAGTGACCAGTGGAGTCAGAAAACGTGTGTTAGAGGAGAGACAACTTCTTCAAAGGTAGGGAACTCATCCCCAACTCTCCCGGGTCCTCAGGTCTGAAACACAAAGCTTTAGTCAATTTGTAAAAGTGAGAACGTCTGGTTTCACACAACCAGAAACTGAGGGCACGTGAAAACCCATATTTATTTTAATTTAATATAAACACCTGGAAGTTTGAGAAGATCCTGCCACTGTTTCTGGAGTAAAAGACATGTATTCAAAATTATTAATGCGTGAAGCCCATAATAGGTTTAAGAGGGAGCACTCCTGTAATACACATTCGTTTTTGTGCCATACAAAGGAGGGTTTGGGGGGAAATAAAACTAACATAATGGATATGCAGAGATGCCCAAAGCCTCAGAAAAAAACAAGGGAATAAGGGAATATGAAAGCTGGATGCAAAAAGTTGCTTTCTCAATGCCTTCAGGCCTGACTTTATTCGTTTTGTTTTGCCAGTCATGAGTAATTTGGCTACTCGATAGTTATGCAGGATCCTTTTTAAGCCCCTGTGTTGACATTATGATTGCTTAAATGTCTAAAAATATGCTGATCTCTAGTGGCAAACAAGAAGAAAAAGAAAAGAAAACAACTCACAAAAAAAAAACCTCACCCCAAAACAAAACAAAAAGCCAAATCGAAACAGAACAGGAAAATAATTTCAGGAAAATATTCAGAAGCCATCTGTAAATTGCTTCCATTTGTCATGCTTAGGAAGAGAATGCATTCTGCACATCAAATCCTTTAATCCTTGCAAATGTGATCAAATTTGTATCGCAGGAATTTTACATACACAGAAAAGCAGATTTTTAAAGTCTTCTTTTACTGAAATGAAGGACAGAGACGTTACTGGAAGAACAAAACCTGTCACAGTGTCTTCCTTCCTTCCCAAATTTTCCTAAAAATACACAACTGTTTATGTATTTTCCCTTATCTCTGTTTTTTGCCTCGAGAATAAATTCAGACTGTCCAAAAAAATAAGCCTGGGAGTGAGCTGAGGTGCTTTGAGCATCTCCCAGCAGCTCCTGCTGGGTCCATGCAGACCAGAGATGTCCCTGTCTCTGAGGGACCTTTTGGGACCTTCTGAGGGCTCTCAGCCCCTGCTGATGGAATTCTCTTTTACTGGGGCTCTCCTCCAACTTCTCACCCCCAAATTTTTGATCTGAAATGCCTCAATTATTACTGCAAAATGCTGAGGGAGCAGAAAGGGGAAAGCAAAGCAGTGCCAAGTTGTTCGGTTTTTAATTCAACTCCCTCCTCCTCTTTCTCATGGCTGATCTTGTAGAAAAATTGTTTAGGAACGTGGAAAATCTCTTCTCATGTCCCCAGCACTAAAATTTAGGCTGTATTTCCTCTCCCCCACACAAATCCTTAGCTCACCCTAAACAATACTGGAGAGGGTCACTGCAGAAGCCCCAAGATTAACTCAATTCACCTAAACCTTTATCAGGGATAAAGATATTTTTCATTCATCTCTTCGCTAGACACCCAGTCAATAATTTAGAGAAAGATTCCTCATTTACTCCCTTGACTTAAAAGATATCAATATCAGAGTTGGGGGAAAAAGAAATCCTGCAAAATTCAGCGCAGTCAAGTGCAGACTTTAATGTTGCCTCTTCAGAGGCCGCCGAGCTGAGGCTGGTGTGATTCCCCAGCCTGCAAAGCACAGAGGAAAAGAACAGACAGCACTGGGAGATCCCCTAGTCCTCCAGGAAAAGAGACAGGAATGAAAAGACCAGACTTTTACTTATGTGTTTATCAAAAGTAAGAACAAATCTTTTTTAGTTAAAGGAATTACATCGGAAGGCGGTCGCCAGCGGTCCGGCGGCTTTTTAGCAGCGTGGTCCATGCTGGGTATTTCTGAGGAAAAGGGAAAGAATTTCCAACCCCCCCCACCCCTACTTTATGTAGAAAAGTAAAATTCCTGAGACAAACATGATTTTTAAGAGCAGGGATCAAAATTAAGATTTCACTGAGTGAAATTGTCACTGATGCTGACTTTCAGCCAAGATTATGTATATGTCTGATACATGCACATGTGTGTTTTCACTTGGTCAGCAGAGAGTTTGAATTTCTTATGGAGACCACCAACTTTGCTGGACAAGTTTCAGTTCTGGAAAAAAAAAAATAAATGGAAAGCAGTGATTTAACTCATTCTTGCCATAGTAACATGAACGACACATTGACAAAGTCCCGGGTCCATCCCCAGACATACATCCAACAGCAGGACAACAGGAGAGTTAACAGGTGTAGCTGCAGGCAGAGCTTAGGAGAGGTTTTAATTAGTCTAGCTACTGTTTTAAAGACACAGTTTTGATAAAGAGACCTGTATCTCTTTCCGTAAAATCTTCTGTAATCTTGAAACCACCAGCAGCAAATGGGCAGCACTGGAAATTCAGCCAAGCTAGCAATGAGTGGCTCACCCTCATCAGCCCAGGCTGTCAGTCATCACACACAACATTCCCACATTTTCTGGAAAGGTTTCTTAAACCCCAGCTTCTAAATAAAAGCTTTATGTGAAGATTCAGAGGAGCCCATGGAGATGCCCCAAGGGCTGGAGCTCCTCTGTCCTGGATCCAGGCTGGGAGAGCTGGGGGTGCTTACCTGGAGAGGAGAAGGCTCCAGGGAGACCTTAGAGACACTTCCAGGGCCTAAAGGGGCTCCAAGAGAGATGGAGAGGGACTGAGGACAAGGGATGGAGGGACAGGACACAGGGAATGGCTTCCCACTGCCAGAGGACAGGGATGGATGGGATTTGGGCAGGAATTGTTCCCTGGGAGGGTGGGCAGGGCTGGCACAGGGTGCCCAGAGCAGCTGTGGCTGCCCCTGGATCCCTGGCAGTGCCCAAGGCCAGGTTGGACACTGGGGCTTGGAGCAGCCTGGGACACTGGGAGGTGTCAGGGCAGGGCTGGCACTGGATGGGATTTGAGGTCCCTTCCCACCCAAACCTTTGAGAACAATGGAGAAAGCCCCTATTACCAACTTCTGGAATATGCAGCTTCCAGACAAAGGACTAAAAGATTGGTCTGTGCCGGAGGTTTTGCAACATAAATGTGTCAGATTCAGCATTTTGGTTCTAACAAATGAAAAACCTGGAGGTAACCGATCCACCTTCAGCAGGAGCACGATTTTCATTTGGACTTCCCAGAAACTCCAGTGTAATTCATTAAAGGATGTGCCATTAAAAAAGGAGTTGTAGGAGAGTGAAATAAAAGAAGGGCTGATAGATAGTGTTGCATTGATGGGTTCCGCTTGGTTGGTAACATCAAGTGGCAGAATGAGAACAGTTTTTAAGATATGATTAAATATAAATTTTATCAAAGGAGCAGTAAAACATTATGGCTTTAGGCTTTTTAAATTCCGTACACATTCTAGGATTCCAAAAAAAAAGCTCCAGCTTCTTAAAATTGAATGTCTGCCTTGTATCATTTTTAAAAAGCCCCCATCTGAGAGATGCAGAATTTTTATCTGCAGGACCAGCCCAGAAGGATTTAGAGAGGCGACAGATTGGCCAGAGGCTGAGCTCACTTGGACACAAACTGTTGACTCCACCTTTACACCTGGAGTCCTTTGGATTTATCTGATGCCTTGGAAATGTGACTCACCCACAACGTGGACTGTGCTGTCACTTGGACTGAAATCAAAGCCCAACCCTCACGTTATTCTGAATAAAGAGAGAGAGAATAAGAAGAGACAAGCCTCTCCCATACTCAGGTGTCATCACCCACATTGGGTGAAAAAGGATCATCCTTAACCCAGGTCTTCAGCTTCTGCCAAGGAAATGACACCCCCTGCACCATCACACATTCCTTTCTGGAGCTGCACAAATCTCATCTGGTGCTTTTCAGGATTGTTATGTTTAAAATAGCAAAGGGCTATCCTTGGTGGATCCTCACACATGGAGATCCTCCCCCCTCATGCCTCACACCCTGGGAGGGTTCCCACATTGATCCACCCAGTGCAACCAAGAGGATCCAACCTTAGGTCAAAGGTTGGGCTCAGTCATCTCGGAGGTCTTTTCTGACCTTAATAATTCTACAATTTAGACTCATTAAAAAATATAATCCCACCTCAGCCCAGTTTCCTCTCCAAGCCTGGCTGCTCTAAGAGCATTCCCCACTGCCTCCCTCCTCTTTCTTCCTCTCTAAATCAAACCCTCCTCTTCTCCCATTTTTGGGATCTGATTACACTTTACCACCACGAGGAGATGTAATTACACTGGGATTTAGAGTGAATATTTGGTTCTCACCCTACCCTTACTTCTCACTAAATGCACATCAGCAATCACACAGAGAAATAAAATAAACTAGATATTTAATTATTTCCCCTGATTTTTTGGGGAAATGGTTGTGCAGCAGGGCTTCCTTACCATAACAATAGACCTGTGAGAGCAAGATCATCCTAATTTACATCAGTGTGTGTTCTTTAGCTATTAAAAAAAAATCCCGCATATTAATTAGTTCCCGCTCTAATTGTTACAAAAATTAGTCTGAAGAAGAGAAAAGAAAATAAGGTGCAAAGCTCCGTGCTATTTACGAGTACCAAAACTTGAAATAAATATTCAGCATGGTCTTTCCAAGTCAAATGCCTGGCCAGTTTTGAATAATAAAGCAGGACAAAGTCATTTACACAGGAAAAGCTAATGATTTCTGTATTTTGCTGCTGGTAAAGAATTGAAGGATAGCTGATTTGAATCTTCCTTCAATCTCCCATCAATAAAACAGAGACAAGGCAGATTCGAAAGCTGATCTGGGAGAGTCATGTTTTTATAATTGCTTTTTACCCTCAGGCGTTTGAAATCCAGAGGGTCACGAGTGCCTGTATTAGTGCTGGAGCAGGCCAAGAGGCCCAGTCAAAACCCTGAGACACAAATTAATTTGTTTGTGGTTCTCATGTCTAATTTGGGGAAAGAGAAGATTCTTTGCCACTTTACAATGTTATGATCTAATTAAAGGGAGATACATGTGAAATATTTATGCAACCTTTAGGAAAAAAAAAAAAAAGAGGGGGAGAGAGAAAAAAAATATTTTGGCTCAGTCTCATTTGGGAGATTTTCTGAATTATGGGAATGGAAAAATTTGTAAAACAAATATAGAAGAACCGAGGGCAAAGCTTTTGTTTTGGTAAATGATATTTGTAAAATTTCAGAATAGGTTATGCTAAAATTTGTTTTGAACTTGACTCACAAAATGGCAAAGGAGCAAACCACGAATTCTGGCCAGTGCATCCACATTGCAGCCAGTATTATGTTGGAAAAAGAGCATTGTAACTCTGCCTAGAAAACATTGAAATTATGCTGTATTAAGGAGATATAAGAAAGGAAAGTGCTACCAAGGGATAAGCTTCATGGAAAAACAATTCCAGTTGCTCAATATTTTGTGTTGTCCAAGTGACATGCCTTTCCCAAGCAGTGCTCCAGTGCTGTGATTTATGGAGCCAAAACCTGGAGTCACTTCCCTGTGTGTAACAGGCCAGTAGAGCGCTGAGATGTTGTTACACCAGGTTTTTGTGGATTAATAGACATTGGGAAGGAATTCCTCCCTGGGAGGGTGGGCAGGGCTGGCACAGGGTGCCCAGAGCAGCTGTGGCTGCCCCTGGATCCCTGGAAATATCCAAGGACAGGCTGGACACTGGGGCTGGGAGCAGCCTGGGGCAGTGGGAGGTGCCCCTGCCCATGGCAGGGGTGGCACTGGATGGGCTTCAAGGTCTCTTCCAACCCAGACCATCCTGTGAGGGTGATGCAGTCCCACCATTCCTTAGGAAAACATGTAGCACAGCTATATTAAATGTCTCCCTGCCTGTATGTTCCCCTTTTTTTTTCTCCACTAAGGCCAGACCTCACCACACAAAGTTGTCCTGCTCCCTGAGAGCACTCCCTCTTCATACTGGAATCCTTAAACAAATTGAAATTCTAATTTTAAGATGGGCTGAGCTTTATAACGAAGCTACAAACTCCCATGCCCTGAGATTTTTTTATTTTTTTTTTTTTAGCTGACAGCACACGGCAAATTCTGCTCTAAAGAGGAGAAAACTCCGAGTAATGCAAATACATGAATGTTAAAACTCCAAAGGAGAATTCTCTGCGAGGTGAGGAGATGCTGCTCTGTTTACAGGCATTTTTCCCACACGAGGCAGCCTTCCCCTGTCATTAAAGTCCATTTGGGTGAAAACCATCACACCACGTCTTGCCTCAGCACGGCCGCTGACCCTATCCACAGGTCCCTTGTGCTGCATAAAGTGTTTGCTTCCTTGGGAAGAACTTAATGAAAACGGACAGTAAATCACTTGATTTCAAGTTTGCATTTGTTTATTTGGCATCTGATTATAACCTGCTCATTGACCTTGTTTGATAGGTGATGGGACAAGCTCTTAGAGCACTGGCTGAGAGAGAGAGACAAGCTCTGAGAACAGCCAAGGCTTTTAAAACTTTGCAAAATAAGTAACAGCCGAGGAAATATATCATCATCCCATCCTGCGACTCCTGTCCTGTAAACATGTGTGTGGCCCTTAATCACACTAATAAAAGTGCTGGAGCCAAAGGGAATACCTGAAGGAGAAACGAGTTTGCAGGGCCAGGGCTTATTCCTCTAGCTTTGTCAGAGGAAGCTTGTCAAATAAACTGAAGACTGATAGCTGCTATATTTCCCCTTATTATAATCCAGAAACAACACACTTGTCTGAACAAAATAGAAATAAGTCCTCTTTGAGGCTACTCTGTTTGCCTTGACAGCAAGCTTGGGTTTTAAGCCAAGATTCCAGATTGTTTTTGTGAAAACATTTCCACTTGTCTGAAAGAGTCTATGTAATGGATATGTGATAGCAGTAATGCAATGCTGAAGTAATCTCGGGAGGGCGCGCGCATCTCCGGGGACGCCGCGCTGCGCCGGGTACCGCGCACCAGGAAAATAAAATTGGTATTCCGACAATATGGAGAGCGCCTGCGATTTGTACCTCGCAAAAACACCAGCCCTCATTTATAATTCAGCTGTAATGCGTGCTTTCCTTGTAGGAAGTGTTTTGCTTTCGGGAGGAAATGGAAGTGACATTTCTGAAGGCGCTTCTCCGGCTCCGTGTGGGATGGAGAGAGCGCGAGGCCGCGGCACTGCCGGCCAAAAGCAGCGGGTGGGATGGGCAAGAGACCACAAAAAAAAATCCCCTTTAAGCTGGAAAATTATTTCCTATGTGTCCTCCTACTCACTCCGTGTTGATTTTGAAATTCAGTGTCATAAATTCTGCTCCAACAGGAGGCAAGCTGAGGGAAGGGGCGGAAGTGCCCATGTTCGTGGTGGGGAGGTTTGGTGGCCCTTGGCAGCACTGGGAATGTAGAGGAAAGGCTGTAATAACTCACCCCAGAGCTTTGTGGGAAACTCAGCATCTCTCCAAACCCCAAGTTATCCCACAGGATTTAGATCCCTGGATGAGTGGGAGCATTGGCCTCATGGTGGGATCCTCCTGCCTCTGGTGTCTACAAAAAGAGGAACTTTTGTGAAGCCTCAAGAAAATCGATAAAAGAGGGCCCTTCCCTCTCACAGGTGAAAAACAGAGACAGAAGCACTGCATGGAAACTGAAGTAAACTTCATTTTATTAATAAATGAGTGCTGGAGCAACTCATGCCATGCATTCTCCACCCTTGGAGAATATTTTGCTCAAGGTAATTTTGACAAAAGCTGCTGGAGTCCTGGGGGCTCCAAGGAGGGAGTGTGTGGGGTAGGGACCCAAAACTGCCTCTCCCCATGTGCACCCAGTTCTGACCAAGACCATCTGAGCTACTGAAATTCCTTTGCAAACATGGTTTAAAAAACCAACCAGGTGACAATCTTTCGATTTCATGGGCACTGCCAGTTTTTATTTTACTCGTCGTATTTAATCTTAACAGCTCAACCAGAGACGTGAGAGGACAGGTACAAATATCCAGCAGGCCAGTTGGCACTGACAGAATAAAAGGGCTACACCAGCCAGCAAAATAAAAATTGCAGCGAAGACTGAGTTTTACAGGGGAATGACAGAAGGTAACATTGTAATGTATCTCATTCCAGTGCATCCAAACAGTATAACATTATTTTCCAGGGAAGTTAATGGGGTTCCCAAATATGCACAGCTGAGGGCAGAATCTGGCCCTGGAGTTAACTATTTGAGTGATGCAAATTTTAAATTTAAGACATGTATCAAAGGTAAGCCTAAGTGTTCAGTCATTTTACCCAATCCTGGCACAGGAAAAAGAATTCAATTTTAGAATCTGTCTGTAATTCCAAAAGGAGGAGAAAACACTCTAAAATATATTCCTTGAAGAGAGATGCAAGTTTCTCATTTATATTCGATCTCGGATGAGATTTGGTAAATGCAGACCCTTCCACAAAGTGAATATTATAGTGAGGCCATAACATTTTAGTAACACGAATTCATAAGGTGACCCCGGAGACCAACAATAAAACAAAATTCCATAATAGACTTAAATAACCAAAAGGGTCCGGTGTTTCTGTTGTCTCCCCAAATATGTTTCACTCTGCACAGTTTTTCTAGGGGAGCATTTTGGCCTGTAAAGAACAAAATACATTTTCAATCAGCTGAAATCATGAAGCATTCTTGATAGCTGTGCATTAGCTTTTTACAGCTGTCTTGGTTTTTATACTGTCTCTCGCAGAGCGGATTTCCCCCTCCCCATACCTATAAAAGGTAGGTAAATTAAACAAATTATGAACTATGCAGTGGTTGAATACTTTGTAAAATTGTAGAACCAGCTTTTCAAAAGCTTTAGTGCTCCATCTCCCAGAGGTGAAATGCCAGCCTCCATTCGGGTCCCTTTCAGTTGCCCTTGCCACTTCAAAATGTGTCTGGAAACAGCTCTGCAGATGGCCTCGTATGTTTTACAGGAAATATTACTTAAACATTGGAAAGGATCGAATTTCTCCTGTTAGGAATTACAAATCTGGATTTCATTTTCTCTCTTTCCCCCCCCCCCCCCACCCCCCCCACCCCTCCACCGCCTCTCACCCCCCAAACCATGGGAAAAAAATGTGATTGTTACATATGACACTAAGGAAGTACTTGGGATTTTTGTTTTTTATTTAATATACCACTTCTATTGGAAAATAAGGAATAAATCTTGGAAGTGTAACTGGATAAAATAAGTCCTTTTCTTCATATAAAATAGTAGCTAATCGAAAAGATTTCCCAGAAGCATCAAAGCTTTTTTATATACAACGATCTGGAAAACATATTGTGTAGGATTTCTATTTTTGCTCTTATTCTTATGAATGTAAAAGAATAATAAACTTTTCTTTCAGCTTCTCAGGGAGAGTTTCTTAACATTTGAGGCATTTCTTACATATTGACCTTGGTTTATGTATTCTGCAAAGATTCATTAAGCATAGGGGGGTTCTATTGTCAGGAAAATGGTTAGCATTAGTAAAACACACAATTAAAATAGTAGCAGGTGATGTCAGTTTTAGTAGAGTTGACATTAATGACCTGTTCATAAGGGGCAATTTCCACACTAATGTCATGTTCTTTAAATGGAAATAGCCAGGAATACACATTTTCCATGTAAAATAACCCTTTTTGTAATTCATTAAATTCCCTTTCCCCCTATATTTAAGTAGACACCTTTCCAAGAGGGAATAGAATTCCAAATAAAGACATAGGAAATTAAAATCAGGGTTCCCACAACTAGTCTATTTAATATTCATATTCAGGAAAAGATCCATAAACTCTTTTTCTTCTCTTTTATTAACAAAGGAAGTAAACTCCCCTTGACAGTCTACTTTTCCCAGCCGTGCTCCAGAGGCAGTGAGCGACAACTGCCTTTGTTTCGGGATAGAATTAAATATCCTTGTACAGGAGCAGGGCAGGAGTACACGTGGGAGGAGATTTCTGCTGTGCCCCACCTGGGGTAACCCATCCCTTTACCTGGACAGAGATGGGATTTCATAGAATAGTTTGGGTCGGAAGGGACCTTAAACTCATCCAGTTCCACCCTGCCAAGGGCAGGAACACCTTCCACTGTCCCAGGTTGTTCCAAACCCCAATGTCCAGCCTATCTTTGGACACTTCCAGGGATGGGGCAGCCACAATCTCTGTGGCCCAGGTGTGACCGGAGAGGTTGTCCCCAGTTCTCTCCATGGATGGTTGGATGCAGGGACAGACAGGCAGAAAGGGCAGGTGTTCAGCACCCTGGAAGGCCACTCTTCCTTCACCATCTCCTTCCAACATGTCCACATCCTGCTTGGCCATCCCATAGAACCACAGAATCACCTAGCCTGGAAAAGGCCTCTAAGATCATCAGGTTCAATGATTAGTCACTAAACCCTGTCCCCAGGTGCCACATCCACAAGGCTTTCGAACACCTCCAGGGGTGGTGACTCCACCACTGCCCTGGCAATCTATTCTAATGCTTGACCAACCTTCCAGAGAAGAAATTTGGGTCATTCCACACTAGAGGCTCAGACAGGACCCTCCCTAGTATGTCTGCTCAAGGAGCTCTTCACCAAAGTATTTTCTGGTGTTGCTTTTCCACGCTCGCTCTTTAGAGAGGAAAAGAAGGACAGGGCTGAGCAGCTCTGACTGTGGACTTGTGTCCTCTGACACCGGACACTGCTCAATCCCTGAGCTCCACGCGGCACCGCCGGGCTTGGCAGATGCAAAGGCAGTGGCAGATGCCATTCCAGCCACCAAGCTGGCGCCACGGGCCAAATCAAACATTTTGCCAGCGAAACGGGATCAGTTTGTCTCCAGCTCCCCATCCCCTTCTTCTCACGCCCCTCTCCTCTGCTGGAAAAAAAAAAAAATAAATAATGTATCCTTTATTCAAGTTGGCGTTATTGTCATGGTAATGGCTTCAAGGAAACCGGCGCGAGCCTAGGACTGGCTGTCTGTCCGTGGCAGAGATCCGCCAAATAATTTGGCACCGCTTGCTCTAATTGGCAGCCTCTGCCGAGGAGACACCCAAGCCTGAAATGGGGTTGCTGCGGGTCATCCTCTGAGTGCGCTGGAATTTGGCAGCCCGGGTGGAAGCGGCAGCGCGCGGTGGCTCCATGCCCTGGATCTGGCTCCGGCCGCCAGCCGACGCTCGGGCTTTCATGTCACAGCGCTTTTCCTTCTCCTTTCCCCCTAAAAAGAATTAAAAAAAAACAAAACCCCACAACCAAAAAACACCACAAAAACCCCACTGAGTGAATTAAGGATAGAGTTTCACCCTTAACTTTGAATCTCTTTGCTTTTGTGCGTGTCGCAACCTTAGCACCGTTTTTTGCACTTAATTGTAAATCTCAGGGCTGCTGATGAAGCAAGAATAAAAATTATAGCGCAATCAGGAGGGGTGGGAAAAGAAAATGGATTTTACAAGTGCACACTTTTAAGAAAAGAAGCCGACCTGAAACATAAATAAAAGTAAGCCCCAGGGACCACACCTCTGGCATTAACTGTCTCGCCACCAAGGGCCTTTATGGTACAAATTTAGGGTCAGCTAAAGAGCATTTCTATGGCAGCTGAATATTCAGAGCTGTAAAGCAGCCATCAATACCAGAGCAGTTCAAACACCACTGCAAGTCAGTGCCAAGTGGAGGAGGGCCAAGCCCTGCCTTGTTCGCTTCCCCCACGCTCCTATAAGTGTTTGACAAGGGAAGAGGAAGTGAGGAGAGGTCACCCTAATCAATGGGTTCCTCATCTCCCCCTTGTCCTCACCCGGTTGTACCCACTGGGGTGGGAGAGAACGGTGTGGGTGGGAGAGTGAGAAATGAGCTGGTCGGAATGGGATCACAGTGGGCAGAATCCATAAACACCAAACCATTTACCTGTGTTGGCTTATCCCATCCCATTTCTTCCTCTACTGAGGACCTCTTCTCTCTGAAACTGAGATCCCTGGGCATGTGCTGGCTGCTGTTTCACTCCAGGATGGGGAGATATAAAAGCCGATCCTGCCAGCGAGATGAATTTTGGGATTTAAAGCCCATGATGTAATGAGATCTTTCAGAAGGTGATGATTTCATCCGTTTTGTCTAGACTTTTTACTATGGTCACAGTAATCGGAGGCAGAGGGGGATGAAAAAAAAAAAATCACCAACACAGTCGGCGTTACGGAGCCAGCTGCCAGAGAGGAGCCACGGTGGGGATGGCTCAGGCAGCCTGGCATCGGGAATGCTGCTCTGCCTGGCACTGCTGACAATGCTTTCCCCCCATTTTTCCTCGAAGAAAAAAAAGAATGGAAAACCACCCTGAGCCCAGCAAATGCCGAGACGCCTTGTTAGAAAAAAAGATTTACAGGCAGACGCCGTGGTTCGCAATTCCAGTCCTAAAAATCGTGGTGTAGATTTTCTCTGTTTCTCCAGTCAGATCAGCATGAAAGGCAATTGCCTCATTTAACCAACCGGTTCATCTTTTCCCCCTAAGCTGTATTATTTAAAACAAAACAGCCCCCCCCCAAAAAAAAAGCCAAAAAGAACAAGATTCCCAGTACAGAACATGATTATGAATAGGCTGTGTGAGAAAATGCAAATCTCGTGTAAATATTTATGTGCAAAATTCAACAGAAATAAAATGATTTCTCAGCAAAACAGAAAAAAAATTAAATAAAAATAAGCATTAAACCCTTATCCATTTTGGAATGTTTTGTCATTAAATAATAAAAAAAGAATCTCCCCTTTGTAATTGTTGCATCTTTCCCAAGCTCTTTACGTTCTCTTGAATAAGAAAAAATGCTAATCTGCCTCATTAATAATAATAGAATGCAATTTTGGAATAGGCTCTAATAATGATTATTAGTTCCTCTGTGGTTTTTGTTATTCTGGTATTAACACGGGGTCAGGATTAGCAAGCCTTTAAATTTTTAAAATATGTTTACAATTTCCCAACACGCCGCCGGCGCGGAGCCGGGGCCGAGGCCGAACTCCCACCCCATCCCCTCCCAATGTCTCCATCCTTGGGAAAGGATTGGGGAAGCCTGGGCGAGAGGAGCCTCGCTGGAGCCCGTGGCCACCTCGGCATGTCCCTCCCGCTCCCAGCCATCCGCCTGGCACAGCCCCGCACCGGCTCAGCTGGGAACGCGCTAAGGATCTCGCTTTCATGGGCAAACACAGCTTCACCTGCCCTCCAAATCCCTCTCTGCTCCTTCCTTCCCAGCCCTCCCAGCTGAGCTATGTTAATCAGGTGGGGGACACAAGGTAACATTGAAGTAATTCAGCCAATTAGGCCCTGAATTGTTTGCATCCAACAGCATTTTGTATTTCTGCAAATGTGTGAAATGCAAAATGTGCCCTGCAGCAAAAACGACAGCAGCCATGTACTGGCGGCATGTCAACAGATCCTCGGAACGGCTGACGGCTGATCCTGATGCATACATATGTTTGGGAGAGTGTGGACTTTTTTATGTCTGTGCTTCTCCGGCGAGAGGAGCCGGAGCTGGGGGTCTTGGTGGCAGATGGGCAGGGGTAACAGGGATTGGCTAATCCCAAATCTGCATTCGCTTCTTCACGTAGCAACTGGGGAAAGATGGAGCCAGCTGTCAAATGGAAGACTTTCATGGTCCCCTGCACACAACAGCTGCACAGGCCCTGCCTGCTTGGTTCTAAATTATTAAACATCTTTTTAGTTTGTTCCAGCTGCAGGCATCAGTGTGTTTATGCAGCCTTTGTGCATTTTACATATGATTCCTTCTCCCCTCCTCTCATCAAAATGCTGTTTGTAAAAGTCATTATCCCATCTGTGCCCCAGTTTGGCCAAACAGCCTAAGACAAATCCGATGCTATTCTCCTTCCAGGACAATTTGGGAGTTGAAGATGATTGCAGTGACTTGAGACTTTAGGGGTTTGGTGCTTTTGCTTGCTTTCACTCCACCACCTGTAAGTGGTGGTGTCATCTCAGCAGCTTAAGGGTACGCACATGTAATAAGGATCTTTGCAAGTAAGATTTTATCCTTGGAAACACGGCTTTAGGAAAAAAAAAAAAAAAGAAAAAAACCAACCCTGTGCCTATCTGTCTATAAGGATTTTTCTGAGCATTTTCATTGGGGAGGGGTGATGGGAGAACCTGCTTTAAATAATCTCTCACTGGCAGCTAGCTTCCCTGAAGATTTCAGCAACAATAATACTGTTATTATTTTCAGGAGACATGAATATTCACAGACTAGGTATAAACCTACCCTGCTTAAATGGGATAGCTCTGTGAGAAAGCCGGTGACTCCTAACTCCTGGACTACAGCAAAAAAATGTCTGTGAAGTAATAATGTAATAAACACGCCACTGGCAGTACAAAACATGACCTGATGTATTAATTATATTCCAGAACAAAAAATGGCTTGTTTAAAACGGCTGCTTCCTGCAGGATATTCTGGTTACAGCCAGATTCCTGCACAAAGCAGGTCCCGCTCCCTCCCATGATGATCGAAGCCCCCACCAGCGCCAGACACTTTGCTGCAGACGTTTATTAACCCTTTGGTCCTGATACTTTTGAAGCTCTGAGCTTGGCACCTGGGTTTGTTCCGTGTATAGATCTATATGTTAGTTTGGGAGAGGGGGGGGAAATTAAACTCTCCTATCTGCTTTGGCTGCTCCCCCCCCAGAGCCTTCCTTGGCTGGGAGGAGGAGCGAGGGGCTGAGCGGCGCAGCCGGGGCTTGGCTGGAAGTGCAGTGAGGGGATGGATCAGCACGGGGAGCAGGGCTGGGAGTGGTCCCCTGCCACCACCACACCTCAGGACCTGCCTGAAACTGGGGCAGGATCCAACCCCCTCTGCCTTCTTCCCTCTCCCAGGGTTGGGCTAGACTCCAGCGCTGGAGAGACCTTGCCTTGGAAAGGCCATTGCCTCAATCAGCATTTGAATGACATTCCTAACCTTTTCCTTAAGTTCATTAATCCCTTTGTGTTTTCCAGCTCTAAGACCCTAAGTCAGGATATCATGTAAGCATAAATTTGAAGTTTATGATAGGATTTATGTTTAAATAAGAGCATCTGTTTAAATACCTTGTGAATCAAGGCTCTGGACTGAATTTACGGTCATCTGTGTGGGGAGAGATTGGGGAGGCTTTAAAAAACAGCGGTCAAAATCGATTCCAACCCACAAATCTTGGATCTTCGGAGGAACGCACTTTTGTTAGGAGAGCCCTCTCTAGAAACATTTGCTGATTGACCCTGTGCTCTGAGGTGAGCAAGGCCCATAGCTGTGGGAAGGGATTGAAACCCTGCAGGAGATATTTCCATAAATATCTTTACAGCTTTGGACCTGCAGCATCGTGGCTAAACTAGCACCAAGCCATCACCTGAACCTGCGTGGGGAGAGGTGGGAGACTTCCAGGAACAACTGGTCTTAATGGCTGCCACTGTACTGTTCAACAGGGTGTGAAACCCTCCCAGAAAAACTCCTGCCCTCAAAATATCTCCAGTCAGCTTCAGCTTGGATGAGCCTCAGGACCAGCACAATTCACCCTTTTAGTAAAGATACAGCACAGATTTGTCCATACCCCCTTGGGATTCCTTGGAAGGGCTTCCTCACCAGCATCAGAAGAGCTTATTCCAAAAAAACCCCAACTTTTGAACCTGACAGGAGAGAAGGTGCCTTCTAGCAAAGTGTCCCTTTGGAGGAACAGGAACATCTTAGGGGTTCCAAGGGGCCGGTCTCTTCTCAAGCCGGGTTGGGATGCGCTGAGCACATCTCCCACGCCAGAACCAGTGAACTTCACAGGCTGTTTGCCCCAAATTCTCATCAGCTGTAAAAATCTCACGTGCACAAAGCCGGGTTTGGAAACGCCTCGGCGAAGCACTCAGCATTTATTGAACCTCACGTCCTTTAACTGCAGCTGGGAAAAGCTTTCCTTTATCGGCCAGCCCCGGAGGACAGCGGCGAAACCAAAATTTCCATGAATGTAAATTCCAGCTTCAGCTCATTTTGATGACAATGACTTCTCCTCTTTATGAGGTGCATAATGAGCCGGACCACAGGCTCGCCAAGAGCCATGACAAGCTCCAAGCATGCCCCAGTGGCTCCCAGTGCTTTCTGTACCCAAGGTTTAAACGGAGAGCGCCTCCAGCCAGCGCACATGAAGAGCCCAGCTCGGCGATAGACAAATGACTCTTTTGTTTTACATTCTTTTTTAATTAGCCTCTTTTTAATGACCTGAGTTAATAAGTGTCAAAAGGTGCAAAACACAGCATGGCTTCATTTTTAAAAGAGAGCATTTGCCTTTAATCTCATAAGTAAAGCAAGTGCCCTCTTTAAATATCAGCTTCAAATCCAGATATTATATTGTAGGGGATAACAGTTTGCTGTGTACGGTGAATTCCCTCTCCTGCTCAGGCAGCTCAGTTGCCTCAAACCTGACTTACAAACCCACCTGGCGATGATCATCCTCTATTTCACCAGCGTCTCTCGGAATTTAAATGTTATTTCAACTCCAGCTTGCCAAAGCATTGATTAAAAAAAAAATATTTGAAAGCTTATCTGTTTCCTGAAGTTCCCACATCAAGATTGAGACCTGGAGACAAAATTATTTTAAGAAGAGAAAAACCATCAACTGCAACTAAAAAGGAATAAAGGACCCTGCTGAGAGCAGTAGGATTCCTTTTTTAATTTGCCATGAATTTAGAAATAAGGTTATTTTACTTTTTATGCCTCTATGTTTTCCCATGGGCAGCTCATCCCACAGAACTGGACAAAACCCCTCCAGGTGCCACATTCCTCCTGTTTTCCCAGAAACCTCCCTCGTGCCTTTCCTCCTAGGATTTTTGTCTCCTCCAACTTGTTATTTTAAAAAGACTTCTGAATTACAAAGCTGAATTAGCAGTTTCCCAGTGAAACTTAGCAAAAGCTGCACATTATTTGCAATTTGTTTTGTCTCCAATGATTATTGAATGCAGACAGATGAGGATTTGCTGTGCAGGAAGCTGCTCATCCCTGGTGTGAGGATGTGCCTCTATTAGATGTCATGGCATAAGAAAATCTTTCCCTGCACCCCAAAAAACCCTTCTGTGAAATCCAGGGTTCCAGGGCAGGGCAAGCACTGAGGTGGCACCTACCATGGGCATTGCTGCATCCCAGTGCTGTCCCAGGTTTTTCTCCAAAGGAGGCTGCTAATCATCCTGCCACATTATGTGTTGATTTTGCAGTACAGATGAATTTCCACCAGAGATTACTAAGACATCAGAAGAGCCATTTTCAGCTCTAGCCATGGATAGGCAGCAACCCCAAACTGGAAACCTCCAGATACAGGGATGGCTCCAAAGTGGTCTTGGATTGGGTTTGTGGCTCAGCCTCCAAACCAGGGACAGGATTTAAATCCCAGCTTCCCAGGGTGAAAACGCAGGAGAGTAATTCACAGAGTCACTCAACTTCTTTTTAATATTGATCTTTTCCTGCAGCTAACAAAGAGAAAATTGTCTAAATGCTGAAGTACATCTACACAGGAACATAGAGATCATAAAATAACACGAGGGCTTTACAACCATCCCCGGCTCTCTGCAGAGCTGCCTCAGCTTCTCCTCTCTACCAAGAAATCAGAATTTTGGTCATTTTTACTGCAGATACATCCCCACGCCATGTGTATTCCCAACATTTGAAGATAATCAGAAACACACCATGAGAGATGGAGTTTGTGTCATTCTATTTTTAAGACAATCACTTTTTTTTTTTTTTTTTTGCAATGGAGCTGAATATTCCTGACTTTACTGGGCCGGGGTCATTAAGCGAGAAGGTAAACTACAATAATAAAATTATCAACAGAGCTTTTGACAAGCAGTCATGTGCTTGTAAATGAAATTTATTTAGGTGCCACTCAAAACATTGTAATTAAGAGGTACAGAATGTATTACCAGATGGTTCCTGTTTAGTATCTATTTCCTTTAGAGAACAAGGTGATTAGAGAGAGCACTAACTTGTAACTGAGCACCAAACACCCCACAGGCCTGATCCAGCGCCTGTTGGAGTCAATTAAAAACTCCACTTGACTTTCATGCCACGAAAATCAGGTCCACCCACTATTTGTTCCCATAAAGACAATATTTTTGGGTTGGTGGGGGGATTTTTGTGGGGTTTTTTGGTTTTTTGTTTTTGTTTGGTTGGTTGTTTTTGTTTTGTTTGGGGTTTTTTTGTTTTGTTTTTGTTTGGTTTTGTGGTTTTTTTGTTTGTTTGTTTGGTCTGTTTTTGTTTTCGGTGGTTTTTTTGTTGGTTTTTTGGTTTGGGTTGTTTTTTTGTTTGGTTTGGTTTGGTTTGGTTTGGTTTGGTTTGGTTTGGTTATTTTTTGTCCCCAAGAAACTTTCTTGCAATTTAGCAAATAACTGACACCTATCAGTGGATGACACTGGCTGTTCAGGACAGTGACACATTGGCCAATCTGAAATACATCTAATTAAGAGCTTTAATCAGATTCGCCTACATTTAAATAATTAAAAGGTGGCAACAAAAAGGACCTTTGAGTTTCAAGCAGGACACAGAAGTGTCGATATCCCCTTGAACATCAGTGATTCAGGGGAAAGAGACCTTTTATATACATGAAACAAACTCCATCAGCCAAAGAGAGACTTTGTTGCTCTATTCCTTTCTACCTTTTTGCACACAGTCTCCATTAATCATTATTTAGCTCTGTAATGTCACGAGTGTCTTGGTTTTTTTTTTTTGGTGCACAGGACTGGGATTTCCAAAGCGAAGAAAATGGTTAAAAGTACACTGGGAAAGCATAAATTATTTTTAAGCAGAAAATATTCTCCAACGGAAAAAAAAAAATCTTTTCAGCAAAACAATTTATTTTAATGCAGTTACCTGGAGGGGTTGCAGCCCTTGCAACTCTAAGCAATCCCACTGAAGCCTCTTGTACTTTTCATGTGAAAAAAAAAAAAAAAATGGAAAATTAGGTTCAAAAACAATCTCAGTCTTGCAAGGTGGTTATGAAACCCATCAGCTGCACTCTCTTCATAGAACCATGGAATCCCTTGGATGTTTGGGTTGGAAGGGACCTTCCATCCCAATCCAGACCATCCAGTTCCAATCCCCTGCCATGGGGTTAGATTTGGAAGCAGTTTTGAGCTATTTAAACCAATGTTTTATTTTCAAAAACAGCTGAAAGAAAGAGCTCAGCCTTTAGCACCAGTGTGCAAAGCTGGGATGCTGAAGACCAATTTTTGCCCCTCTTAAAAACTCAGATTCAAAAATGCAACGAACTCTGCTCTATGATAATTCATCACCAAGTGTGTCCTTTTCCTATGGGATTTTCCCACCTGACGTGGCCTATCAGTGAGGCTGGTCTCCAGCTCAGCTCCCAGTTTCTGCAGGAGGATCAGAAGAGCAGCAGCAGTGCTATTCCCAAAAAAAAACCCTAACACTGCTGAAGTTCTCAATTTAGAGGAAAATACTGTATTTGTTAGGTACGAGCATAAGTAATGAAAAAACCGTAACTGCATATATATATATATAAGGACAGAGAGGTAAACCAGGGTCTTAATTATATCAACCTATGAACCAGGTCATGCAAACCACAATTTTTAATTCTATACACTCACTTTAACTCAGACAAAACCAGCAGTTTTGGGGAGAATCCATCCTGCACAGTGTTTTGAGTCCCAGCAAGTTTCAATTAGTTGTCCTCATTCCATCAAACTAAATTTAGTCCAGGCATATCAGTTGTGAGTTGTAAACTTTCTTCTTTTTCATCAAATGAACCACATCACGTAATAACTACTTTTTTTTTCTTTTAGAGAAATAGAACTGTCCTAGGAATATAAATTTTCCAAAGGTTGTTTTGATACAGAGTACATTCCCTATTTGTTTGTCAGGATAATACCAAGAGTCCTGGTCTGTGCCAAACAAGGAAAAGGCAGAATTTTACAACACAGCACAGGGCGAGGCAGAAACCACCCGGAACCAAAATATTTTATGTATTCAGGGATAATTTTTAAATTTTACCAGTTGGCTATCACACCACCACGCATTTGTAATTAACTCAAGGATTGCTTTTCCCCACATCAAGCACCCAGAGCATTTAAAAAGCAGTTTTTTCCTAAACTCGAATTCCAGCCCCAGAGATCCTCCCTGCATTCCGAGCACTTTTCCCCCCTCCTCTCTGCCACGGTTTCCCGACGATTATTTTGCAAAATGCCAATCCGGAATGTTATCAGCTCGTGGTGTGCCCGCTTTTCCATCCAGCTCAAATTAATTCAACAGCCCGGCCCGGCACCGCCTCGGCTCCCTAAACAAACAAAGTGAGATTTCCAGAAGCCGCGGCGCGAACTCTTTTTCTGGAGACCCCTTATTAAGCTGCAGGTTTCTGTTTCATTTGCCTGCCTTTCACTTTAAAGCCGGCAGCAGCCACTGAGAACACAATAATGAAAGAGGTCATGGAGCACCAGTTGTGCATGAAAGATGCGAAAATTTACTGCAAATGAGACAAGAGCAGTAAATTCATTTTTATTCAAATTACTGTCATCATACATTACCACTTCTCCTGTAAACATTGTGCTTCAGACAGTGTGACAGCATATTATTATTTGCGAGATTATACTATTATTAAGCTATTAACATGTCACCTCCTGCTTGAAACAATGACTCAGCTTGGTACTGCATAATAGGACAAGTTAGGGAGACAAGGCGAGGTGACAGAGAGGTTAGTTGTAAGAAGGGAGGCCATGCATAGAGTGACAGCTGGCACTTAAAGGCTAACATTTATTCAAAAGAGCCCCCATAATGAGGATGCGAGTGGCTTTTATTTACATACCGGACCCATCAGCTTCCCATAAACTAATTCCTTTTCCTTCTCTCGGCACAAGGCACCCCTGGGCTCCTGGAATGGGCACTGAGGAGCCACCTTGCCCCTCAAGCTGGGAAAAGTTGGGGATTGAAGTTGTGGGGACGATGGGCACGCTCATGCGGGGAGATCACTTATCCCCAGGACCCTGCCAGGTTGCTAACAATTAAAATTTCATCGTTTCTAGGCTTCAAAGCCTTCCAGTGCACGGTGGCAGCACCTGCCACCTGGGCCTCTCCACCACTCCCCACAGCTCTTCCTCCACATTTCCAGGAGTTTTAGGGGGTCTCAGGTAACTGTGTGGCTCTCTCAGCAGGGCTGCACCAGCCCTGCAAACATTCAAAGTCCTCCTTTTGCCAGCCTGAACGAGAGATCAGCTACTCTGCCTCATGCTCTGCTTTATTTCCCCTCCACTTGGATTTGCCCTCCTTCCCCGACCTGCTCTTGATGAAGTTGAAACCTGTTTATGTAAATATCCTTTGCCAAGACTTTGCTGCAATCTTTGGGGGGGGAAAGAGTGTCATTTTGTGAAGCCAAGTAAACACCAAGCTTTGCTCTAAATTAGTTGGGGAAGTGTCTCGTGAAGTAGAACAAACAGAGAGAGACATCAGCGAGTTACTAATGATCCCTTGTCAGGCGAGCAGAGGAGCTGCAAACACACACACAGACACACACCACAGTCCTGGTTTCCAGGACTCCAAGGCTGGCATTCCCACGTGTGGAATGCAATGAAAGCCACCATGCAAATGACACTCCCCGGGCACAATTCATGGTTCCAGTGCAACCCCAGGCTGGAGGATGGCAACTTTGATAGCAGTCTTGAAAGTTTAGGCAAGAGTTACTGGTTTGGGTGGGAAGGGAACTTAAAGCTCACCCCATTCCACCCCCTGCCTCGGGCAGGGACACCTTCCACTGTCCCAACCTGCTCCAAGGCCCATCCAGCCTGGTTTTAGACATTTCCAGGGATCCAGGGGCATCTGGAACTCCTCAGCTGGGATCACAGGGAGGAATTGCTGCCTAATATCTTAATATTCCCATATCTTTATTTTCTCTCTTTTAATGTTTGTTTTCTGGTTTTAATCTGTCTCTTGCTGCTATAGAGTAAGACACAGAGAGGTGGCATCACCTCAGGGCAGTGGCCCTGTGTATCTGCTCTACCTGAGGACAACCTCCTCTTACCCCACCTTGTGCTTCTCAATCACTGAACTCTTCTGTAGCACACCAGCATTGTTGAAATCACTCCAAAACCTCTTTTTTTGGGTAAAATAGAAGCTCGACCCCCCCCCCCACACACCCCACCACAGCACATCTTGCAAGGTGCCCTCCCACACTGCAGAGTGGCTGAGGCCAAGTGTTCCCCATGCCTGGGATCTGCAGGGATTAAAGCCATGTAATAAAAACAACCAAAAAAATGGAAGTTGAGACAGTCTGAGCTAGGTGTGCCTCAGTATTTCCAGTTTGCAGGGTGTTTCCATTAAACTGGACTGGATGAGGCTCTTTGGGTCTTCCCACCCAGGCCCTTCCCAGTGCAGGCAAGGTGTCCTCTAATCCTCTGTCACCAGGCTCTGCTTTAGGAGCAGTTAGTGGTTTTTCACATCGTTACCCACATATGGAGTCTGCTCCACAGCCTTGCTGCTTTGATATCAGAAACCTTCTAAATTTCTAACCTCCGTGGAGGTGCAGGTAGCTGGTGCTTAGATGTTGGAGGGCCTACTTTGCTCCCAGAGCCCCTTTTTCCCTCTCACTTGAGCACCATAATCGTGCGATTTACCATCAGTAGTCTCAATTTCACCTCTCACTTCTGATAAACAAGAGGTTTTCTTTCAGTAAATATGCATTTATTTGCCACCACAGTTTTCCCTTTGGTCACGTCACCCTCATCCATCAGTTTGGTTTTTTTTCAGTCTGCCTTGACATGTCTTGTCTTTCCCTGCCATGGACTGTCCTGAACTGTCAGGATCTCCTGACCCTGCTGGTGAAAGCGTCCTCGCTCCCCCAGATCAGCTCTCCCAGCTCCTTTGTGGACATGTCCTGGTCAGCAATTACTGTGTTTTATCACACAAGCAGGACTGGTATTGACCTGCTCGTTATTTTAGGAGAATGAAGTACTCAGCAAGGTCACTCACAGAATTCAAAATAGTGCAGAGAAGTTGGAAATGTAGCTTTGTGCTGTTGCCTCATCTCCCTAAGTTATCACCCATTTCTTTGGAGCTCTTTGCCCTTTAGGGGTACCCTCCTTGTCCATTTACCATCTCATGGTTATTAAACTAGAAAAAAAAAAAACACCTCAGACCTGAGAACCATAATGAGACCCATAGATGGAAACTATTCCATCTGATGCTTCCAAAACAACACTACCTTGCCCCACTAAATCAGCTAAATAAAATCTCAGGGGACTGACTTGTGGTGTCAGTGCTTAAAATCCCAAACCCTTAGAGATACACGGAGCCCTGCTTCACGTCAGCAGGAATAAAGTTGGACAAAACTCGGAATTAGAAAGAGTTTGTGGTTTTTAATCTGTCCAGTAATCGCTGCTCTCGGGCACCACAGCCCAGGGCTCTAACAAAAGATCAGCACAGGAACCATTAAACACTGAATTTTCCCAGTGCACTGCGAATGCACATATAAACACTGAGTAACCTTAGGCTTAATCAGGGTTCAAAACACAGTTAAGCACCTCTTAAAACACTTTTTTGTTTACACTGCTGCAGCTTAGACTTGCATTTCCTTGCATAGCACCAGCCACGTTTGCAGGCTTAATTTTTAACCAGGGCTGAGCAAGAGAGCAAAAACGGCTCCTCAATAGAAACCAGGATATTGTAAGAGCACGTGAATGCCACAAGGGAAAATGTGAGGGGGGAAAAGCCCTTACAATTAGAAAATCAGTGCAAAAAACTAAAACTGTTCTCCATTTCCCCAAGCATAGCCATGGATTATTTAGGCTGCAGGAGCAGGGGGGGGGTTGGCGTGTCCTTCACACTCTCATCAGAATGGCCAACAGCAATGGTTGTCCCCACGCTTAATAATGCCCTGCTGCAAGTGTGTGTGTCCAAACACAAGGTCTGCTTAAATCCACCAGCAATAAGGAATAAAAGCACCAGTGCAGGTAGCAGCTCTGGTGCAGATATCAGCAGCGTGCTGGCCGACAAAGGAACGGTCATTTGGGTGATGACAAATATTTGTTCTGATTTATGGAAGAAGTCGATGGTGTCATGAGGCCAAATTAAAACAATTTGTGCCCCAATGCAGACGTAGGTGTGCTTTATATACACAGAAACCAGCACAGCTTTTCTTCAGGTGTTCACAGCAAGGGGATTTTTAATGCTTAACATTTATACAAACGTCCTCAAGCCCCTCTTATCTGTGAACAGCAACAGGGAGGTGATGGTGGGGATGCACCAGGAGGCTTTTCCAGCTGCCTTTCCCTCCATCCCATGGATCCTGCTCCTCAGGACTGGGAGGGCTGTTAAAAGCTGCAGGAGGGGGAGGCACCCAGCCCACCAGTGCCTGCCCTGGCAGGGGGATCTGGCGTGCTTGCTGCTGATTAGACTGCATTATTTCTATTATCCTGTTGGGCTTCCCACTCGGAATTGAGGCACTTGCCCTTATTTGAAACCAGCAGCCACCAGGAGAATTTGCTGATTGCTAATGAGAAAGCGAAGGTTTTGTTGATATCATCTGGGACGTTCTTGCTGTGGTCTGCTATTAAGATCTGGAGCTCTACATAACACACCATATTAAGCAGGCAGTGACTTTATTATGGGATCAGTATAACTTTTCATGTCTGGTGTACTCCTAAAGCCTGGGCAAAAAACACCTTTTTCCAGAATATGAAACATAATATCTTGGTGCTAGCTGCATTATTTAAAAAGGGGCAATGTGGTTCATAACTTTACATTTATTGCATACTTTTAAGCCACTTGACCCATATAAATATTACTATAGAGTTGCCCTCAGTTATTAAATTCTTATTGCTTATAAAAAGGGCAGCAGGAAGTATATAATCTATAGACTAAGGTGTGTTTTTTTTAAGGGGGAGAGGGAAGAATAAAAAATAAAAAAAAAAAGGAGAAAGGCTGGAAACAAATGTGTTTTGATCCTGTCCATAGCCTTGAAGTTAAAACATTTTTCCCCAGCTTAAAGCAAAAGTCAGTTTATTTAAACTGCAAGAATCAGGTACCCACATAGCAAGTAGGTCTTGAAGTCAAAGTGGAAACCCCACCTCTTAAAAAAAAAAAAAAAAAACATTTGCAGAAACTTTCCAGCCTTTATTCCATCTAAGGCCAGGAAGGGACGGGACAGGAGGATTTTCCAGAGGTCCCACGCAGCCCCTGGTTGCAACACTTGCCCCTCAGGCCACGGTTTGCACACGTGTGGCTGCATGACAGCGAGGACAACACATTAACATAGGTAATTTTACTTCAGAGTTGCTTGGGGCAGAACCTCTAGACCTAGAGGTTACTGCTGTCAAAGTAGGACCTTTTTCTTCCTGTCACTTCTTTCAGAGATGAAGGGAAAGATTTCCCTTAGCCTACAGCATTTAGCGTGCAAACGCTCCACCACAACATTTTGAAACTATAGAAATCATGAAACCAGCCTGTGACCTTCCATTTCAGTGACAGTACAGGAATCCCTTGAGCAGCGGAGGCATCCTCTGATATTTGGAAAAGTGTCATGTTTTCTTTACAGAGAAAACTGTCATATTGTTGTTGGCATAAAATACAACACTTCCTGGAGTTGTGATTTCCTTGTTTGCTACAAAATGTCACCTGGGCAACTGACATGTTTTTGTTTTGCTTAGAGCAACTTCCCACTTATGATATTCAAATTCGAGTTGATATTGATACCTTAAGCTGTGCTGAAAGGAGCAGCAATTACAGACATCTGAAATTCCTGCAGAAAGAGGCAGTTTAGCTAAAAGACACAGACCCTCCCGACAATGGCAATCCAGCTGCAAGTTAAACACAGCCCTTATATAATTTGCAGCCTATTGATGTGCCAGGCAGTAATTTCTCCAGCAGGAAAAAAGTCTCGGCAAGAAGCAGGCACAGATGAATGAGATGCTTCCCTTAAATAAGCAATGGAGTGTTCACTGGAAAAGAGAGAAAAAAAAATAATAATAATAATAAAAAAGGAAAGGAGGGATTAAAAAAAAAAGAAAAAGAAAAACAAAATGCTCAGCCTGAAGCAATAAGTGGAGCTGACTAGAAAAGTACGGGGCTTTTAAATCATCCCTGCGCTCACATTTTGCAGCACTAAAGGATTTTAATCTCAGCCAGCATAGCCTTATTCCAGCCTGGCTTTTTTGGGGACAACTTTAACCTTTGGGTTGGTAGGATTGCTTGGCTTTAAATACCAGTGGGGTTTTTGTTTGGGTTTTTTTGACATTAAAAAATTGAGAGCACTTGCATTTCTATTTTTGAATGTCTAATTTTTCATTTCTAATTTTGAACACCGCAAGAAGCAACATTGCCTGAAATGAAGGGTGCTGAGATGTGTCTCTTCTTTGCACAGTTAAAATGAAGAAAATCATATTTATGTTAAAAAAAAAAAAAAAACAACCTCCAAATGCTTTCAAATCATGAAAAATTAAACTTTTTAATTACACAACCCAGCCATAGTTGGGAAAGTTAAATCACCAGCTGAAATCATGCAATCTGAAGCAGCAGATGATCTTCAAATTGTATTTGGTAGATGAGTGCTGCAATATCTGAGAATATTTAATATTTTCTCTGAGGTTGATTTGCTAAAGATGTTTTAATGGAAAATGAAGGGAGAAGTGTTCACCTTTGATCTGGGCAGAGGAGAGAGTGCTGTGTTTATTGCTTTCCAGTAAGTACTTAATGATGCCAGTTTTGACATGTGGGTGTAAAATATAAACAAACTTAAGTACACACATGGAGATCTGTATGTCTAGCTATGTTTATCTCTGAGCATTACAGAGATATTCTCTGTATGAGCTCTGAGTGAAGCTACGCAGATGCACAAACAATAATTACTTCTCCACAGAAACAAAAAAAAAAAATCCTTTCTAAGGCAAAAAGAGCCTATTGTGTTTGAAGTTGCAACGGCAAAAAAAAAAAAAAAAAAAAAGAAAAAAAGAAAAAAGAAAAAACAAACCCACATCCTAAATTTATATCTATTTAGCAAATACTCTGCTTCATTTAGGAACTCTTGCCTTTTAAATGAACAAGCAAATTTTTAAACAGATTCGCACGTTTTGTAAAAATATGTCAAACAAACTAAAGAGAAGGTCTCCTAATTACTCATCAAACAGCCTGCAGTCAGCAGGGAATGCAGCCGCAGTGATATGTTGCACTAATGTTAGGGCAGACCCGAAATATTTCCTCTTGGAAAATAACAACAACAACAACAGCAGCGGCGGCGGCGGCGGCAGCGCCCGCTCGGCAGCGCCTGCGGCTCGGTCCTGCCAGGGCTCTGGGCATTCCAAGGGGGCAGCTGCGGGCTCCAATTAAACCTCAGCCAGCAGCCACCTCAGGCGGCTTTTTTGGGGTTAAACCCGCCGCGTTTTGCATGCGAGTGGCGGACAAAGTTTTGCGCTGGCACAGATTTTTTCTTTTTTTTTTTTTTTTTTCTTTTTTTTTTTCTTTTTTTTTCTTTTTTTTCTCTTTTTTTTTCTTTTTTAATTTTTTTCTCTTTTCTTTTTTTTCTTTTTTTTCCTTTTTTTTTCCTTTTTTTTTCCTTTTTTTTTCTTTTTTTTTTTTTTTTTTTTTTTTTTTAATTTTTTTTGGTTTTTTCTTTTTTACCGTCCTTCTCTTTATTAAATATCTACCGCGCCTAATTGGAGGACACGCAGAACTGCTTTCCCGGTTGAACTGTGGAGCTGTTTTAGAGCCTGTTTGGTAGGAAGAGGAGAAAAGTCCCCACTAGGCATATTAATGCCCGTCCCTTTTAACAAAGCTGCTCCCTGCTCTCGGCCTTGGAACCCATCTGAAAATAAGAATACTGCGGAATCAGTGGCCTTCCTTTCACAGGCAGGATGATGTTAGCTGATATTAGATATACACAGATTTTGCTGGCAGGGTAATCAGAGCGAAATTCCTTATTCCTGGGTAATTGCTATAATGCAAGGCCCTCTTATCCTCCTCTCCCTCCTCAGCCAAAACTCTGAGTCACTTCAGGTTTTGGGTTTTTTTTCTAGGCAGCAGCTCTGGCACAGGGCTCACGGTTTGTAACTCTTCATGTCTCCCCTAAAGGGAGCAAGAGATGTTTGGCATGTCCCCAGCACAAGGCATTTTTAAAGGTGTATTTAAGACATGTGTGTGTGTGTGTGTCTCGCAGAGTTAAGGGTAGAGTGAGTAAAGGTTTGTGAAAATCCACAGCCTAAACTGGCCTGACCCCCATCAGCTCCCAGCCTCGCTCCTCTGGCTGTTGGTGAATTCAGAGAGCTCGGATTGCCAATCTGCAGTCATTTACATGGAGCAATTAATCTCATGTGCACCCCAATAGCAGCAAACAGAATCGGCCCGATAATTTCGCTGCGGCCAAGGGCAGAATCCGACCCGTAATTTCCACTCTGCTCTGATTTATTCTGTAATTCATATTTTCAACAATATGCAATCCATTAGCAGTACAGCAAAACATGCAGTAAC
This sequence comes from Phylloscopus trochilus trochilus, assembly GCA_016584745.2. Taxonomy (NCBI): domain Eukaryota; kingdom Metazoa; phylum Chordata; class Aves; order Passeriformes; family Phylloscopidae; genus Phylloscopus; species Phylloscopus trochilus. The sequence continues at coordinate 2,132,541 of WQNJ02000014.1, forward strand.
TACTTGGGTGGACTCAGGATTCTTGGGCTGCTCACAGACAGATGGCTTGGTTTGTGATGTTTCTGGTTTATTTTCCACCCCCCCGCACTTTGCTCTCGGTTCTGTTGGAACTGCTTTACTACTTCCATAGGATTTTTAAGATAAGTAGAAGGATTATTGGTCACACTCCTTGAAATTCATCATGAAGTGGGGCCGGCTTTGACTGCAGCTCGTTATTTGTTGCATCTCTCTAAAGTGGAATATGTTCAGGACACGCTCCCTTCAAATCTTTGCAGAGAGGAAAACACTCTCAGCAGAATCTGCCTTCGCATCAGCTCCTGGAGGGTCCTTAAATAACTTCTCTCCAACGTGGCAATATTTCAATATCTGCTAAGAGATCCTTGTTAACAGGAGGGACCCCGGATCTCATAACTGGGTTTTTATTACAAATCCCAGGGATGTTTGCTCTATAGATACAAAAGAAAACTTCTGCTCTCTTGACTTTTTTTAAGGTAAATGTTTCAGGGGTAGTGTTTTTTAAACTATGTATATTTGGTAAATGCAATTCCCTGCCTTCTCCTAGCGGAACTTTATTTTCTTCCTTTATAGTAATATATAGATCTGAAATTCCAAGGGTTTCTGGTGCTTTTCAGCTGTCACCTCAAGTCAAAATCATGGAGTTCAGCTATAAAAAAAATCGTGTATAATAAATTTAACTTGACCTAACTGGAGGCTTTTAAAGCGAGCAGGTATTTTTGACATTTAAAGAAGAACATTACTACGACTGTATTATCCATGTATCTCCCTGCTGCTATTTATCCCACAAAAAAAAAAAAAAAACCACAAAAAATGTGCCCTGAAGTTCAGTCCCTGCTCGTTTCAGCAACAGACGGCACGTCGGGCACTTGGTTAAAATGGAAAGGACACTTTGCAGCGTTTCAGGTCATAAACTGAGCCCACTGAATGTGATCTCCCATCCCACCTCTGTATCTCTGTGGATATTGTAGGATACTGGAGGGACCCCCCTTGTTTTTGCAGCATCCCACAAGGTCCTGAGCAACCCCTGAGCCCAGGGTCTGGACCAGCCCCTGTTTAGCACCTACCAGGCGATTTCCCCCACCCAGCTAAACTTTCCTACTCCAGTTCAAATTTAATCAATTTTTTTTTTTTTTTGTTATTTTTTTTGCAGCCTTTTGTAGATTGAGTCTTTTGTTAAGAAAGGACGTCTTGTTTCCCCAAACACGGCGGGAGGAATCGCTGGCATCAGAGTGCCACCAAAAGGCGGCGGAGGAAATCGGCAGGCAGGCGCTGACCTTTGCAGAGACAGCTAAGGTTATGCACATAACATTTGCTTGTTTACTTTGCAAAATAAGCAGTGAGTTGGAAACTCCGAGCTTAGCAAAGCGTCTCGCTACACCTGAAAAGCAACGCTGACAAACAACAGCAAAAGCCCCACGGTTGTTGCTGGGTTTTGCTGTTGGTGTGGGTGGAAGCTGTTTTCCCGCTCCCCTCTATATCTATCATGATGCAACTTTAATAACGTTAGCCAAGAACTGCTCAGAAAAATCACAGCTGTAGCTGGAGGCGAAAGGGAGAAGAAAAAAAAAAAGAAAAAAAAAGAAAAGAAAAAAAAAAAGAAAGAAAAGAAAAAGGGGAAAAAGAAGAAAAGAAAGAAAGAGGGGAAAAAAAAAAAAAAAGCTAAAATTAGGTGCTTCTCCCAAGCCTCACCTAGTGAGCTGAGTATTGGCTTATGCGTGAGAATAAGCAAACGAATCGATCGCTGCAGTAGGTTGATGGCTACTGGTCGTTTTGATGGATATGACGGTAAAAAAAAAGTCCAGATTGGTTCACAGTGGACCTCAAACCATGTCAGCTAAAACCAAAGAGACAAAAAAGTGACAGCTGCGGAGAGTACACTGCAGGCAGTCAATGGTTCCTGTGATTTATTGTTCCATCTGCCTTGCCGCTGTGAGGACAAGTTCCCCCTGATTTGGTTAAAATGAAAAGGACCTCAGAGAGCACAACGTGTTTTTTGAAAATGTGCAGAAACTATTTTTTTATTTCGTGATTTATGTGCCTTTCCCCCTCCATAATGTTTGCACCAATTGTTACCCAATAATGCTTACTGAAAAATGTGAAGCTTCCCAACCACTAAGAAATCCTCCAGACAGCCCCCACCCCTCCACCCCGGCACAAAAAGAGAGGGGGGGAAAAAATAAAATAGGGAAGGGGGGGGGGGAAACCTGCAAAGAAAAAAAAAAACCTGCATAAATAACCCAGGCTGTCAAAGCCAAGCCAGAAAACTAGTTTGTCTCTTTTTTAACCTTCCTGCTTTCCAATTAACAGCCGTGTTTCGGAGCCTGCCAGGCTGTGAGCCGGTTTAAAAGCCGGGGCTCGGCAAAGGCTGGTGTGCAACCCTTTAATATATTAGAGAGTTCTAACCCCCATGATAAATTTGCAGAGCCACCCAAGTGCTATGGCCAAGAGTTTCCCATTCGGGAGGGTTTCACCCGAGCGCAGGGGACGGAGGGGATGGAGCCCTCGCTGGCTTCGCGCAGCAACTTTTTTCCCCCCCGGTTTCTGACTTGAAAAGGAACATTTCCTTCATGCAGTTGATGCAGCTTATTACCCCATTAAAGAGAAGCACCACACGACACTTCTGTCAGGGTAACACCGAGGCCTAATCAACACTTGGAGGTGTAACACAACACAAATAATCTCGCTCCTCGGGGAAGCCGGAGTAGCAGCCTGAGAAACACTCCGGCTTTTCCCCGGGAGGATTCAAGTATGCCATAGCAGAAATATGGTTAATGTTTTAATACATTTATGGAGCATAAATCATAAATGAAGCATTAAGCATCCGGTGCTCTCTCAAAAGTTTGAACAAATACAGGCGAATTGAAGGAATCTGCTGGAGCAGAGGTATTGATGATTTTCCATGTGTGTCACACAGTGGGGGGAAAAAAAATGGACGCGGGGCCTCCGAGGCCTGCCGCCTCCCCGCATACATTACGCTCCCCACTTAACGCCATGTGAACCAGGAACCCACAAGAAGCCAAGGGAAGGCTCTTCCTCTCCCCCTCCAATAAATGTTTCATGCAGATCAGCAAATTTTCAGCAAATTTCCCATGAAAAGGCCGGCGGGGGCCTGCGGTGCGCGGCGAGGAGCGGGGTCCCCGGCGGCCTGACCCCGGCAGCGGCCGCTTCCTGGCTCCAGGTTTCCTTCGGCCTCGCAGGTCCAGCCCGGTGTCAAAAGCTGGCCTTGTCTCCTGTCTCAGGATGTTGGTTTTACCTCTCAAGTGTTTCCTGAATTTGCAAAAATTCTTGGGGTTTTGTTTTTTTGTTGGGGTTTTTTGTTTTTTTTTTCCCCCCCTCCTCCTTCTGCCGGCTGTCTGCGTGTTCAAAAGCCAATTTGGCTTTGACGGGGAGAGAGGATAAAGTATAAATGTGGGGGGAAAAAAAGAAGAGCAAGAAAGAAAACGGAAAGAAAAGCAAGAGAAAACAAGAAGGAAAGAATGAGAGAGAGAAAGAAAAAAATTTCTTAGTCGCTACTGTTGAGCAGGGGGTTTTCTCCCGGGACCAGTTCTACTTTTGGAACATGTTATTGTCAGGCAGAGGTCAACATCTTTTACCTCTTTTTTCCATTATTCAAAATAAGTATTGATGTTATGTTTTAGCTATTTAAAAGCCAGCTGCCTTGCTCATTTCAGATATTTTTCCTGGTATTATTGTATGTGGTAATAGCTGGCCTGTGTATCGTCTTTCACAAAATCTACCCTTTCAGGGTCTCAGTCTTCAAATGATATCAATCAAAATTTATGCAATTCAAAATCCATATGTATAGAGTCCCAGTTCACCTCATTTAATGATAATAGTAAACCACATGTTGTGTACATGTCTGAAACACTTTTCTAGTTCTTGACTGTATTAACCCTAGGGGCACTATGTTTTTGTACGGCTTGCCCAACTGAGCAGCATAATATATTGATTAATACTTGGCAACAACTGCATTCTTGAATAATAAAACCACGAACAAGGTAAACGTGCGCTAATAAAACAAGAAGAGTGTCAATATTATTTGGGGACGCATGTTAATAAAAGATGCTAAAGCACAGGCAAGGCCCCCCGGCCCCACAATTAACAGAGCTCGGTGCCTAAAGCTGCTCCCGTTCCAGCCCCGTGTGATGTCGTTATCCGAGAGCCTCCTCGCCTACCTGGGCATCCGTCAGGCGGCCACAACAAATGCTCCATATTTATGGGGGCTGCGTCCAGCACTCGGGGAAAAAAAAAAAAAAAAAAAAAAAAAAGTTCAGCTTTTTCCCGCTCTGCGAAAGGCAAATTAAAATGAACAACGTTTCGTTGTTACCCCCGTTCTTTCTTTCCCAGGCAGAACCCCTTGCAGGTATCACCAGCAAAGCCTGCAAACGGTAACTGATTTTAAAATAGAATTTGCTTCTTACAGGCTGCGTTATTTACTTAAGCTTTAATACACAGTTCGAAATAAGATTTGCTTTCATGGAAAAACACTAAAACATTTGGCAAAGGAAGAGCCGAACGTTCTCCTTAATTTGTTTTGGCAACTCTGAAAAATAGATCCCATTACGCTCACGTTTGCATTCCAGAAACATAACAACAAATTATCATTTTACGAAAATCAAGATATAATTAAAAATGGGGGGATATAATAAGCAGCAAGTGAAGGCAGAAGAAGGAGGGGGCACATGTGGAAAGCAATGCTCTCAGCACTGGGAAAGGCTGAGGAGGGGAAAAAGCAAAGGACACCAGCTGAAAAGCTATTGCCAGAGCTTATTTATTTATTTTGGGGCTGAGGGATGGGGGGAAACAACAGAGGAGGGAAGGACTTGCAAGTAAAAATTGTTTAGCAAACAGTTAAAATAGTTCCATGCCTCCTTTCCTTTTTTTCTTTTTTTTTATAGGAGACAATATTTAAACACAGGTTCATATTCATATTTCAGTCGTTTGACTTTGGTGGGAAAACAAATATTGAGGAATTAAACACAATTATGGTTTGATTAACTGGAGCTGGTTCCTAAAACCACAAGGTAGAGCAGCAAGATTGCATCTGTGTCTTCCCTCAATGCCATCCACATGAGTCACAGCGAGGCAGGAAAGCTGTTGACAAATTAATACTTTAAGAAAATAAACTATGGTCATGTTGAACATAGAGCAACTTTATCCTGATTAATTTGTGTTGGAGTGGCTCCAGCCCCCTTTTACAAAGCCGCGCAGTTTGTACAAATGTAATTTCCTAATATTTACACGAGGAAAGCCTCAGCCGTTAAGATTTGCCTCCAGTGTGAGTTTTGTGGTTAGTAAAAAGACAATAAAAATACAGAGAGGTAATTGTAAGCACATTTGGAAAAAAAAAAAAAAATAAGGAGAGAGAGAGAGGGGGGAAAAAAAAAAAAAAAAAATCCCTGCTTCTCTCCACTCCTCCTTGCAGAGCCCTATAAAAGTGGCAGTGCTGCGGCTGCCCTGGCTCAGGGCTCAGCGACACCCAACGCTCCCAACGCCTGGAACGGCACCCCCGGCCCTCCAACAGCCCCACATTCCCGGGATGGAGCTCCCTGCCAGCGCCCGCTGCTCCAAACCCCGTCCCCAGCCTCGTCCCACGCTCTCTGTCATTTTATGTCTTTATTTAAATACAGCGTCAGGCGTTGGCGCAATCGTCGGGTTTAATAAATATGAGGAGGGGAGATGCAGTTAGAAGTGTTGCTTTGTTTGAAGAATATTAAAAATAACCTTTAGTTTTAATGAGATTTCTCTCTCCACGCCACCCTCCCCCCCCCACCCCCATCAGTTTACACAATTTTCCAGATGCAAAATGAGCTTTTGGCTGTAAAATATTTTATCACATTGTCTTACACAATAAAGATTAGATGTTTTCGCTCTCTCTCAACTCCACCGCAATTATTTTTTAGTGTTTGCAAATCATAATATCATTTAAAAACCATATTTTATACCTCATCTAAAATACTTTTATAGCAGTGTGATGAAAAAAAACCCAACACAACATCTATTTAACTACTCTTTTTAAGTGGCTGTAATATGCTTTGGTATAATTTCCCAGAAAAAGGCACAGCTAAAAAAGCTTAGCTGTTCTTGAAAACAAATCTCCCAAGAAGCATCTTTGCAAAAAATCCCCAGAATTGAATTCCCCTGGCTAAAGAGCCCAGAGAGCCTGAATATAAAAATAGTAGCCCTGTCATTTCACATTCATTAAGTGTGAAACTCAGAAATTAATAATGTAAAAATATGCTTTTTAATTAGTCTTACATTCTGCCCAATGTACTTAAATGGGATCAGCAGCTCCCTAATGATTTTTTTCTTAATAAAGTATTAGCCTGTGATGCACTGGGGTTGACAGGTATGATAAACTGGAAAGTACTTTTGGAGGCGTATGAATGATACCAAAATAGTACTCTCCCATTTAAATGTAATTAACATCAGGGAGCAATATTACAAGAGCAGAAGCCTGCAAGATTTTTATTTCAGGGTATTTTTTTTTTTTTTTCATTTCTTGTTTTATGAGTAGTTTGATGATTGCAGCAGTGATTTTATAATTTAATTACCTTTGTTGAAAGCTAAGCTTTTGCTAATAGCAGGTCAACAGGATCATAAAGCAGCCTTCAAAAATATTAAAAAGGAGGTAAATCCCCTTAGCTAAACCTACACAATAAGAATGCGGGTGCGCATGTGTGGATGCAAAAGATTTTATGGATGTATGGATATACAGGCTCCACGCCTGTTCCCCTGTTATTTGTTTACTGTGTTATTGCAAATCAGTATTTACTCTCCAAAGGGCTCTGTTATACATTAATCATATTTTTTAAAAGAAAAGGAAAAAAAAAAAAAAGGGAAAAAAAGGGAGAGAAAAAGACAAAAAAATAAAAGAGTGAAAAAGAGGAAAAAAAATAGAGAAATTTTTAAAAGAGAAGAAATTTTAAAAGGAGAGAAAATTTAAAAAAAAAATAGGGGAGGAATAATTTAAAAAAAAGGAAGTTGTGGAGAAATCCATCTGACACACCCTGGATTTTCCCAGGGCTGAGGAGTGAAGCCGCTCACTCTGGACCAGGACCAGGGTTCTCAGTTCCACCACCCCTTCCACAAACACTTTGCACTTTTTTCCACTTCCAAAGCAGCTGACTCTTCACCAGGAGATAAAAGATCACTGTTGACCTGCACTGCTTGTGCTGGAGTATTCCCTAACTTATTTATATGCCAAATGTCACTTGTGTTTACTGAAGAATTTCTTCTCATATCTCGGAGTCACAGCGCTCCCCAAAGATGCACTTGCCATAGGGTAAACAGGCAGGGAGGAGGGCAGCATTCCCAGCTCCCTCCTTCCCAAACCAGAAGCTCCTCCATGGGCATCACCTTCCTGAGCACACCCTGACATTTCTCTGTTTGCAGGCTGGTGGATGGATGGGGTGACAGGAGTGACTGAGGACAGGGTGGCACTGGGGATGTGGCTCCGTGTGCCTCCTGCCCCACGTTCAATGTCTGTTCTTCACCACCTTTATTCCAACTCCAAGTTGGAATAAAGGGAAACATTTCCTGACCAACCTAACCAGGAAAAACCATGGTCAGACAGCAGATAATCAAAGGACTTTTTATTTTCATATTGTTTTCATTTGGCTTTGGGAAAACAGTCAATCCAACAAACAAATGAGCAAACAAACAAACAAAGCACAATTGCTTTTGTTGTTGTTTTTTAACTCACTCTTCCATTACAAACACATCCTTCAAGGCTGATCCTGGTTCTGAATAGCCAACTAAACTTGGAAGGTCTTAGGCCAAGTGAAGCACTCATCCCACGGCCAAGGTGGGGTCAAACATCAAGGTACAGTCATTCAGAGTGGGTTCAGATTTAACATCAGGAAAAATTCTTCATGGAAAGAGTTGCCAGGCTTTGGAATGGGGTGCTCAGGGAGGTGATGGAGTCCAAGGAACAACTGGATGTGGCTCTCAGTGCTCTGGCCTGGGTGATAAGGTGGGGATCAGGCACAGGTTGGACTCAATGCTCCTGGAGATCTTTTCCCACCTTAACAATTCCGTGTTTCCCCATGAATGCAGTGCCACAGTGTGATCCCAGAGATGTGGGGTGAGGGGCACAGGGCCCAAATGGAAGCACTGCCACACGGGAATGCAGCTGCCTCACTCCAGCACATCCATTTCTCCTGCTTTGGTAACTTCCAACGTCCTTTAAAAATACGATCATGAAATGTCATTTCTTTCCTATTTATCTTGGCGCCTACAAAACTGCCCAACTATTGGCTATACGTGAGCTCTTTTATAATATTTTTCCAATCACAAACACCATCCCATTGCTCCCCAGGGATCCCCGTGATGGATCTAGCTATCTATCTACTTACGCGTTCATGAATCAAATCATCGGACTGGAGAAAGTTTGGATAATCTACAGCTTTCATAAGATTTCACCCAGCTTACGCTTCACAGGGGATTTCCAGGAGACTGTGACGTTATTTGCACCCCTCTCCTCTTCTCCCACGTGATTTACTGCACTCATCCCAAGATCCAAGCTTTAAAATGGATGTCCAGCTCCCAGCCTGCTAAGGGAGTTTTCCAGGAGCGGGGATGGTTTTAATGGGCAGCTGAATCAGGAACTAATCATCCGAACATGCCCTCATGTAAACAGGCGCTGGAAATTTTATTACAGAGATATTTGGGGTTTTCCTGATAGAGAATAAAAGGCAAATAATCGAACTTATTGGAAAATATTTACATGGGGCCACGCAGTGCAAACCTTGGGAAAGCTGAGCAGTATTTGCTCAGAGGAGCAGCCCTGGTGCAGGCAGAGGAGCGGATACTGCTCGGCTGTCCAGGGAATTGGAGGGAGTTTGTCTGAGTCAGACATGCTGGCGATGGCCCCACACTGGGGCATCATAATGCTTTAATTAATTAATGTCTGTAAACTGTTTGGTGATCTTGGGATGAAAGGAGTTCTGGAAATGCCAGGTATTCTTGAAAATTAATTACACCAGCCTTCCCCCCCAAATCTTGCTAAACATATTTCATTTTTTTTAATCTATCCTGCTGCTTTAATAAAGCTTATTGCAGAATTATTTTCTGCTAAATATTAAAAGGTAAAAAAAAAAAAAAAAAAAAAAAGAGGGAATCTTTTAAGCAGAGGATTGGGCTGCAGCAGAAGAGATTGTACAAAAGTCACATTTTGGGGGCACAAAGTCTCCATGTGTGAGGCAGGTGCAGGCAGAGGACACCATGGTGAGAACGGGCTCAATCTGTGTGTCCCCATCGTCCCTCTCAACGGCCAAGCCAAGACCTGGCATTCCCATGGGGAAACAAAGCTGTGGGAGGGGTAGGACCAGTGTGAGGGATCCAAGGACAGTACGGACTGTTCCAGCCGCCGCCACGTGCCGGCAAATCAATCGTGCTCAAAGCTATTCATCATCCCATCACAGGAGACAGAACATGTGTATTATTTATACAAGTCTGAAATCATTTGGTGTTACTTTCTGAAGAGTCACCTTCCATATCATCATGGAGCAAAAGTCCTGGAAGAGACTCCGTGTCCAAGTCCCACCAGGCACATTCCGGATATGATCTAAACAATAAACCACAACAGATAAAATAGACATTGTTATAGTTTGGGGTTTGGTTTTTTTTTCAGTTCTGTATCTTTCTACACATGAATTTTAATTTATGCAACAGAACAATTAGTCTTTTTGTTTATTTATAAGGGCCAGGCCTATGGCTCTGCAACACTCTGTCTTGAGTGTTACAAGACCATGATAGGGTTGGAGAATCTTTCAACTCTTCTTGGGCCAAATCAACCCTTCTACCTCTGCAAGCGGACAAAGCCAGTGTGTAACACACATCTCCCAAGAAATTCAGGGGGAAAATGGAAGGAAAATGTCCCAGTGAAATGTCGTACCTCTAGAATGACCCTGCTCTGTACCCTGCAGAGATGTGCCTTGGAATGACCTGTCTTCTCCTGGAGCATCCCACCCCATTTCTCTTGGAGCCATTTGAGCTTGCTGGGATAAGGAAAAAGCTGCGTTAGGAGGGTGTCCATGGTTACTCCAGCAAGAACAACTACCAACACTGACCTCTACTACTCTTCTTCCTCCTTCTTCTTCTTCACAATACATCCTCAGTCATGGATGAATGAAAGTGGGAACTTCCACTCCACTTCTTCAACTTCTTCCCACAAATTCTGAAAGAGATGAAGCCCTTCCTTACGATATTCAGTCAAATCCACAGGTTAAGTGGCACCTATCACCAATTTTCCAGAGAAAAACACAGGTTTCACCAAATCTTCCTCAGGCTACTTCTGAAACTGAACAGCAGATGGGGCTACAGAAATCATCACGTTAAAAAAAAAAGAAAAAAGTATATATATAGATGAAAACCAGCCTTTTACATTCTAAAAAGCAATTTATTCTATACCATTTCAAAAAATAAATAGGATTCTCCTTTTCTGTTTTAAGACATCAATGAATCTGTCGCATAATGGGCTTTTGTAAACCGATTATCCTTGATAATCTCATTAGCTGAAATTATTTTACTTTTCTAACATGGTAGATTTTTAAATACCTTTTATTTCAGTTCCCTCTGGGCACGTTGCAGTGAAATTTACTATTAAGCAAAATAATTATCTATCTCCAACCTTAATGCTAAAAAGTAGAAAAATAAAATAATTGCAATCTAAGGGCAGATATTAGAACAGAGAAAGCACGAGGAGGACAAGGGAAATTTCCATGAGCAGGCAAATATCTCCTCATCACTAATAAATAAGCCATGCTTGTTTTCCTAGGAATATGAAGGCACAAATAGTGGTTGATGCAAATGGCAGGGTTGGCGTTGAGGTGGGGTTTGCACCTCCCGTGGTGTCTTCGTGCTTGGGGAGGACGATGCTCCTCCAGCTCCCACCAGCCAGGAGCTGCATCACCAGCTTCCCACCCAGACCTGAGCAATTAAGAAATGTGAGTTGTTTCAAAATCAGCTGAAACCTGTTTTGTTTTATTTTTTTCTGTGTGGAAGTTTGCAGCTGTAATGGGATTATGGTGTCGGCAGAGGGAGGGAAGTTTGCAGCTGTACTGGTTCAGGGGGTAGGAAGCAGCTGTTAAAATAGAGGACTAATGGTGATTAATTCTTATTATGTGTTTGAAGATCTCACAATGAGTTCAGGAACCAAACCCTCCCTCAGGGAATAAACTGAAGGAGGAGGATTTAAAAAGAGGGAAAATAGAAGGGGAATTTTAATGTACATTTGGCCTAAACGGCCTGGTCTTAAATCACTTTATTAATATTTAAGTAAAATTTAAATCAACATTATTAAGACACAAAATATCTAGCCTGGGAAACCTGTAATTCCTGCATATTTATGCAGAATGGGAGATCACCTGTGTTTCCTCAAAAATACACATGCCAGGAGCAGCAGGGGAACATCCTTTCAGCTTGCAGGGGATGGGTGCTGTCACACACTGATGCCTCTGACATGAGAGAACCTCCTGATCCCCACAGCCCTTCCCCAGCAGCTCCAAACCAGAAGAGGAAGAGGTGGGGAGAGACCCCATCCCACTTCTGCATCCAGCACCACAGCCAGAGGGATGTGCTGGTAGCAGCACAAAGAACCCAACCTGGGCTGAGCTCAATTTGCAGCCTCTGGGGAAGCTGCAGCATTTCCCAGTTCCAGGACAATTCACATCAGAGCCAGGTTATTTGTTGCAATATTGTGGCCGGGTCCTACAGCCGGCTTGCAGAGGTCTGTGATGTGCTGGGTGTGCTGGGGCTTCCCCAGAGCACAGCAGGTAAAAGATATGAGATTTCTATTTATATACCACAGCCCGGCCAGGAGAGTGACAATTCAGCAGCAAAGGTACGGGGAGAGAGAGAGAGAAGCAGCCTGGAAAGGCAGGCAGGGCAGGAAAGGTCCCTTGAATCCCTGGGAAATGGTGGCCCAGCACAGGCTGCAGCAGGGTCCTCAGAGCATCCAACCCCTTTTCCCTGGGGAACTGGCCCCAGCTCATCCATTCTGCACTTTGACAAAGGGCCGTGGCTCTCAGGGCCCTCCTGAGGACAAGGAAAGGAAGGAAGCAAAAGTAAAGAAGGTGAAAGCAGCAACAGGGCAAACTCCAAGATCTGGGGTTTGTTTTTCAGGCAAGGCTTTAATGAGGATTAATCAAATATCAGACATGAAGAGAGATTTCCATGAATTATTAGAGGGGAAAAATGGGTGGGAAAATGAACAAAAAGCTAAACTTTTTTTTTTTATGTGAACTTTTCCTTTTTGAGCTTAAACTTTGAGATCATACTAATCTTTTCAAAGCTCAAAGAGATCACAGGAAGATTTATTTCAGGACCAAAAAAGAACTTCCTTTACCAAAATACCTCTGCCTGTGATTTTCCTGTTCCCACATTTTTAAGATGTTTTGTTTTTCAGATATGAAAGAATTGACAACAATAACTCAGGACTGTGCACCAAGAGCACCACAAAATCCTGCCTTTCACATGGCTGCAGCATTCCCAGCAGAGCTGGTTAGTAAATTAAACTATTCCTTCTAGCAGCAACTGATAACTTGGAGCTGATGATGTAGGTCAGAGGCATCTGCAGTAAATTATACCCCTCACCACAGGAGGAAGGGGAGCACTTGGGACATGGAGATGGTGTGGATTCCATATTGGAGACCAAAACACACTTTTTCACTCATAGCTGCTGCATCACCAGATACCTCACTTTGGTTATTTTGCACCCATGTCTTCATGGGTCAGTGATAAAGTTTAGGATGGATTTATTCTGAGAGTCAGAGACAGGAAAGTGGAACAGGACGGGATTTAGGTGCTGGGTGCTCAACCACAGGGCCCTACGAGCAGCCCAGATGCCCAGAAAAACACAGGATGGCCTGAAAAATTCCTGTGAGTTGGTTTGCTGGCTTAGTGGGAGGCTTGGGTTTCAGCAGTGTGTCCATGTTATAATTAATAAGCAATTTCTGTTTGAATGGCGTGTTTTGTCTTCCTTTGAGCACGTTCTCTGCAAAGACAAAGATCAAGACAAACCTACTCAGAACACAGCGAAGATAAAAGGGAATCATAAAAAGAGACAGACAGAGGAAAAGAAAGAACAAGGAAAAAGAGAAGACAAAGAACAGGGAGACACCAAAGAGGACACAGAACAAAGATAGGCAAAATGAAAAGACAAAGAAAAGTAAAGACAAAGAACAGAGATGATAGAGCACCACAAAATATGCAAGAGAGGCACAAAAGGGAAAAGGGGGGAAAACAGTGACTGAGAACAAAGGGCAGAGAACAGAGCAAGAGCAGAAACGCACAGGAAGGGAAAAAAATGGGTGAGAATTCAGCCAAGATGAGGCATGAAAAACAGCCCAAAGAAAAAGCAAAAATAAACACAATGAGGAGAGAAAACAGCTAATCATCTTCTGATTTGCATTAAAAAATAAGTCATGGGAACAGAGGCTCAGCGACAGAAATGTTGACAAGTTGAATGTCAAGATTTCTCGTGTCCTCTAAATTCAGTCAGCCTGTCAGTACTTATGAAACTGGCTGTGGGAGAAGGAGAATGGGAGCTGAAGGATTAGTGCCTGGTGTGGAAGGAGTGGCAGGAACCAGTGCTGGCTACAGAAGCCATTTAGAGGGAGGTGCTTGCAAGCAAGAGATGCCCAAAAAGCAGCCAAAATCCCTTTTCAAAAAGCAGGAGACCCATCCCCATGGTGAACCAAGAAAAAGCTCATCCTATTCCTTCTGCAGCTTTGCAATAAAGGAGTGGCAGAAATCCCGAGGTACAAATGTAACTGTACATGTTTAATATTAATATTTCTGTAGGCAGGGTTAGGTTGGATCTCAGGGAAAGGTTCTTCCCCCAGAGGGTGCTGGGCACTGCCCAGGCTCCCCAGGGAATGGGCACAGCCCTGAGGCTGCCAGAGCTCCAGGAGCCTTTGGACAGCTCTGCCAGGGATGCCCAGGGTGGGATTATTGGGGGGTCTGTGCAGGGACAGGAGCTGGACTCAACAATCTTGATGGGTCCCTTCCAACTCAGGGAATTCTATGAGTCTATGAAAAATCTTATTTAAAAATACCAGCTTTACTGAAGCAGCTGATGAAAACCCAGCCACGGCAGAAACACCAAGAGCTGTGGGCTTTGAGCTGGCCAAGACAGTCTGTATGGAATTTAACTGGAGAGGCCACAGAGGCTTCAGTCCTGCTGCAAAAAAAAAAAAAAACTGCACCAATAAATCATTTCCAAATCTTGACAATGGGCAAAAAAATAATTTATAAGAGGTACAGAAGTTCATGGTGAACATGAACACTCAGGAGATTTGTGCATGCTACAGAAAGGTATAAAGGGCTGGAGGATTCTGGGGTTTCCCTGTTGGCAAGAACAGCAGGAGGACACCAGAATGATGGAGCCAAGCCAGACAGGGAAAAGCTGAGGCTGTCCCATACCTGGAAGCATCCAAGACCAGGTTGGATGGAGTTTGAAGCAACCTGGGACAGTGGAAGGTGTCCCTGCCCATGGCAGGGTGTGGGACTGGGTGGGCTTCACACTTACTGGAACTCCTCACCTCCTTGGTGGCTCATTGTGTTACAAGGTAGAGGTCATGGACGGGGATGAAAATGTCATTTTTCAAATCTGAGACAAAAAAAAAACCCCTCTGATTTTGTAAGACACACTTGGAAGAAACTCAAAAGGTGCAGAGTCCAGTTTGGTCTCATCAGACCAGATGGGACCTCTGGATCTGGCCCTACAGATGTTCCAAAGCATAAATTAATGCTTTGGAATAAATAAGATAAAGTTCTCTTTCAGGTTTCTTGCAGACCAAGGGAGGTTCTGGAATTTCATTGGCCATACAAATGCAGGATGGTACAACAGAATTTTCTTGAGCTGCCACAGCTTTCCAAAACTGAACCTTCAAAGAGTTTGTGGTATTTTTCTTACTGAAACACTACTCTTAATCCATACACAGGATCAGCTGCCATGAAAGCCTCAACTACCACTGATTTCATGTCTTTGTCCCCGCTGCAATACATTGCCAGTGATTTTATTTTTAATCATTAGCATTTCTATGGAATTTGCTGTCACTAATACACAGACCCATCCTCCCTGACATTCCTCATCCCTCATTCCATGTGCTGGCAGCACAGATCAGCTGGTGTGCACTGGGTTAAATGCTTCCCATGCTGCTCCTTGGTTATATTTTATTTACCAGGATTTCTATAATGTGAGATTTTTTTTTCCCCTTTTGAGATTTCCTCATTTCTTTCAGAACACTTTCACCTTATTTCCGGACTGCTTTTCCCCAAGGGGCAAAGTGGAGGTTCAGAAACTTCACGTGAACTTCCTGAAAAAGAAACAGATCACCTATTAAAAAACCCAAATGGAATGTGCTGTGAATATGGTTTAATACGTCCCAAAGAAAGAGCTGGCTCTAATCACAACATCAGATCTAAAATTCATTGTTGTGCTCAGTTTATTGATTTAATAATGTGTTTATTATTTATGATTTCGATGGCAGATGGAATTCTATTTCCATTATTTGGTTCAGGTTAATCAGGGGATAATGTGCTTCTTTTATACTTTCACCTAAAGACTCCTCAGGTGTTCAAGACTCATGTTCAGAACTGCAAATCAAATCCCTTTCTGTCCTGCAATTATGGCTATTTCCTTCCAAAATTACAATCTGTTAAAAATCTAAGGTTAATATTTGAACTGAAATAGTTGCACACATAGAAATTACATCTAAGCTAGAAAGGTCTTCACGGGGCTGTGGCCTTTCAGGTGTTTTCACTGCTTTTAAAATACTTGGAAGTGGTTTTGGGGATGTGCCACTGCTCCTTTGCCCCAAAACTTCACTGCAGACATTGCTGCTGGCCACTGGATGTGCTCATCCCATCACTCCAGACCTTGGGAAGAACAAATCTGCCAAAGGTCCTGTAGACAACACCTGTGAGGATGTGAAAAACAACTCGCCATGTCCTCAGGAACCTTTTGATTCATTTGGTTTCAGAACAGCTTTGACATTATTTAACTCACAGATTGTGAACTTCCCAAATCTTCATTATTTTCCTGTATCCCAGCACCAAACTTGTGATGCTGAATCACTGGTTTCCTTGGAGAACAGCAAATACTGCTTGCAAGAGGTGATTAAAATCAATTCAGAATATGCAAGGTGAAGGAAAAAGTCACAAAATCATAGAATCTTTAAGGAAAACATCTCTAAGGTCATCCAGTCCAGCCACTACACCATGTCCCCAAGCACCATATATACATGCATTTTAAAGAGAAATCAGAGAAATGAGATTTTCATGCCAGCTGACTTTATTCTACCTGAGAATATTCCCAGTATCACTGGTACTTGATACAAGGCCTTGTAAGATGTGGTTGGAAGTTGCTTTTAGCACTTTTTATTAAAAGAACACTCTATTGTCTGAATCCCCATTGCTACAGTGCAAGCTTGGGGTGTCTGAAATAAATAAAGTTTAAAAACCCAACCCTAACAGGCTTGAAACTGGAGTAGGCAAAAAAAAAAAAATGTTGTGCCACAGTCTGGGGGTATTTCCAGAGACAGAGAGAGGAACAGAGGCAGCTCTTGGACACCTCTGGAAAACAGAGAAAACAAATTGTCTCCTCAGGATGTTTAAAGTCAATTTTCACTCTCTGTTTTCCAGGATTTCCAGAGGTCAGAACGAGGATGCTCCTCAAAAACCTCTTTAAGCTCCATTCCCTTTAGGATATGTGAGGAGCCACAATCCTGCAACCAAAACTTCTTTATCTCACCTGAAGATGAGATGGGTTCTATAGCACTCACAACGCAACGAACCCAGGGGATAATCTCACACTTCCAATATTTGTGGGGAAAAAAAAAAAAAAAAGACCTAAACCTGTAAATCTGTGCCTTTTTTTTTTTTTTTTTTTTCCATTTGCTTCGTTTTTCCACCACAAAAAATGAACACCACGGGGCGAGCTGCCCTTCTGCCTTTGTGGGCTCAGGGAAAGCAGCGGGGAAGGGGCCGAGGTGCAGGGGTGTGATTGAAATGTCATTATGTCTGAGCTGAATCTCTCCTCGAAAATTTGGCCCAGCACAACGCTGAGCTCGGGCACAGCCCCAAACCACAGCTGTAAAACAAAAAAAAAAGAGAGAAAAAAAATAAAAAAAATAAAAATCATCCTCGCTCGTTTGAAAGGTCCAGTTGTGCTGAGGGACAAACACACGGCTCTTCCCAGCCCGGCCGCTCTTTTTCTGCTCTACACTCTCTGAATTTTATCGTTGGGAAATGAGGGGCATCTTACCCAATTAGGCACTCCATAGCCTCATCAGCCTCTTTCCCGACCAGCAGAATGTGATGTGCCTCTGCCCAGCTGTTCCCTGGTGGTGTTGTCAGTCAGATTCTGCTGGAGAGAAAAGCGATGGAGAGCCCAGGACATTCCTGCACATCTGTCAGCTGAAAAACAGGGAGAGGAAAGGATCCTGCAGCAATTTCCAGGAACAATAAGGATTAGTTGCTCATCTGACACCAACAACGTGCACCTTTCCCTCTTCTTTAGCATTTCTGTCAAATAATGTAATTATTAAGGACCGACAATGTGGCTTTTTTATGGGAACCAGCGCTGACGACGCCGGAGTATTGCATTTTTAATTATTATGATGTTAAATGGCTTTAATTGCTGACACTCTCCTGAATTCACAGAGCATTTTTATAACATTTATTAAAAAAAAGGCCAAAGTTTATTTTACAGTCTGCAATAAAGCAGAACACAAAACCCAGCAATTGGCTCAATGAGCCCAACACATTAGTTCTATACACAGGCTGCATATTATTCTTGCTCTATAAGTGATGTGAAAAGCAAAATTGAAGTCCTGCACAAAATTTGATCATCTTACTTAATAACAACAGATGCTCAGAGCAGTGGCATTTTGAAAAGAGCTCTGTATGCTACTGGTTATTAAATGGCAGGACATTTGGCATCCTCCAGCATTATACCATTTGAAAACCATGGAGTCACATAAATAGCCGATGAGAGCTGGGAGACAAAAAAAAAAAAAGAAAAAGAAAAAAAAGAAAAGCCAGCTCCTGTCTGCATAGCAAAACTCATTTCATCTAAAATATTTAAAATGAGCCGGCTGCCTTTCAAAAGAAAAGTCCGGAAAACTTAGGGGAGGAGGAGCTTCCCTTTTATCTGGGAAATGCAGGAAAGCAAATACGTTGGGAGGAAGAGAAGAAATGGTTCAACAGCACGACTGATCAGCCTTAACTGAGAATGCTAATGGCTTCTGCTGCTTTGTGTCAGGAGCTCAGCACAGTTTGGGAAAGGCTCTGGCACCAAATTTCCTCCTTGATTTAAAAAGGAAAATATTGGCAATACGTAGGCAAATTACCATAAATGCAGGATGGATCAACAACGCGTGGGGATCATTTTAATGGAGCAATTCCTATTTTAAAAAAGGGGAATCACCCAAGATAGTGGCTCACTCTCTTTGTAGGATAAATTCTCCTCACACAACATGTGCTGCCTGCACAGTTACACCATTGTTAGATTCACATCCACTCTAAAAAGTTGTAATCGAGTTGATGAGCACATACAGAGGAGTTTTCTCATTTTTATTTCTGTTGAAGAATGTCTCTGTTCCACCTTTATCAAGGCACAAACCATCAGGGTGCATTTGCCCAACATGTTTTACTTAGAACAGCTGATTCCACACACTGTTCAAAGGCACACCAGCAAAGCTGTCAATAAATACCCACACATATATTACTATACACTAAAACCCCAAATTCTCAGTTTCCACATGACATTAGGTATTTTTACTATTAAAAAAAATTAAATACCTTAAAAAAATCCCAAATACACAATCAGTATGTCTGCAAGCTGAAGGAAGGATTCACTGGGCTATAAGGGAGGGGTCTGTGTGCACATTGCTTTTATTTCTACTTAATAAAATCTTGAAGATTGGGTTATAATGGCAGTGCTTCCCCATCCTCAAGTATGGCGTGGCAAATGGTGCCACTGTCATTAAGGGTGCATTGTTGTTTGTTTTATGCTAATCTTCCTTCAGTGTGACAGACTGTCACCTGCATGGGGGGTAACTTTCAGCACTATATTAGCCCATATGGCACAAGCTAAATTGTATCTAAGCTATGGGCTAATTATGGATGAGTTAATAAAACCAAGCAATGTCAGTCTGGCCACTTCTTCTGGTCCTCTGCCGACCCCCCAAGTGAGTTATTGCCTGCACTGTTCTCTTAAACTATTTTCATTTTTGCTCTCCACAACTGCTGCCAAGCTTTATGGTTAAGACACTTTAATCCTTCTCCTTTCTCAATCCGGGGTGCAAGATGAGATTAAAACAATCTCTGCACACTTTTTCCATGTGGTAACTTCCCCTGCTAATCAAGGGGTGCTGCAGCCTCCCGAATACTAAACACGAACGCACCGTGTTCCAGTTTCCTGGAAATCTGTTGGCACAGCTGTGACCTGACAAACAGATTCTCCTGTTTTCAGGGAGTGAAAAACACTGTCCGTCTTCCCTCAGCACAGGATCAAAGAGATGAACATTTATTCCCTTAAATGCTGCATCCAAGGAACAGAAAGCCGTAGGAATGGCTGAAGGTAGAAAGAATCTTTTCAAGTGTTTTAAGGTCAAGCAAAGGCTTAAGTGGTTTTTTTTTTGGACAAAGACCCAGCTTCCTTCCCTTCTTCAGAAAGAGGGGAGGGAGGCAGAGAGTCCCTCCCAAGTGTTAATGTTCCCACATCGCTCCGTCTGCTCTGCTTTGTCCCCTCTTGTGCCTTTCAGTTGTCAGCCCTGGCAGCTGCTCCAGGCTCCCTCCTCAGCAAACTTTGCTCCCCCAAATGCTGTGTGCTGTGCAGCCTGCACGAGGAGAGCACAGCAACGAAGAGCAGACACCAAATTCTGGACCAACTGGACAGAAATTGTAGAAAAAGCTTGACAGTGATTAATTAATAATAATTTGAGAAGTCAGTGATAGGAAAAGAAAAAGGGAGGAAAAGCGAAGTGAAAATGCCCATCAGTTCTTTTCCTCCACTCCTGCAAAGCTCCTGCCCCAATCTATTGAGTGAAAGAGCATCTCAGGAGCAGGTACAGACCAAGCCCAGATGAGAAGGAAAAATTATTCACAGACTGCTCAAGTCTAAACAAAAGCCCAAATAAGTAATTCCTGGAAAAACATCATTTTGGGGGATATATTCTTCGAACCTATCAATGGGGTGCTTCCTCACACCCAAGAGTAGAATTCAGGACTCAGGGTATGAGATATTCAGGATATCAGATACTCAGGGTATGAGACATTCAGGACATGACACATTTAGGACACCACTCAGCCTGTGGTATTGGCCACCCTCAATCCAAGAGCCAAAGTTTAGGACAGCCTCTCTTTGTCTGCTTGCTCAGCCAAGCCTTCAACTCCTCCATTAGTCCACAGGTCTTGTAGGATTTTCAGGAGTTGGACTCTGATGATCCATCTGGGTCATTTCCAACTCAGAATAATCTGGGATTTTGTTTTCTGCATTCAGTCCAGCCGAGTTAGCAATGGAGTATGACAATGAGAAGGCTCAAGCATGAAGCTTCTGGAGAAAAGCAGGGAAAGTGAGAGGTGTGAATTTGGATGTGGTAGCAGATACTCAGCACTTTCAGGTTTTGGCCCAAGCTCTCCCCAGAGAGGTGTTAAAACCTCCCTGCAAGCAAAGGTTTGAATTATGTCAGTACACTAAAGATATTTAATAAAAACTTACAATAAAAAAGTTAAAAAAAAATAAATAAACCCTGGCTCAATTTGTGGGAGTCAGAACATCCTTCCAGCCCAAGCAGCCTCATTTTTAGAAAAAGCTGTGCAGTTCTAAAAGGAAATACCTGAAGGTTGCTGTGCTTTGGAGCGATTACTTCCCCATCACAGCTTCATCTCCCTTTCAACACGAGTATGGAAGAAATAAGGAGATTCCTTGTTCTTTATTTCCTGTAAGGAACAATGCCATGTTTCGCACAATGCCTTGTTAAGTACAAAGCCATCAGGCAAACTGCCTTTAAGCCCATCATATATAATGAAATGTTTCATCTGGAACAAGAATTGTTTTTCCAATTCCAAGTTTTACTCTCTCCTTGGCTTTTTCCTCTTTCCCTTCTTATTTTCTTCCCTCAGTTTATAGACAGTCTGGTAATCTACTCAGACCTACAGTACTGAAATCTCTTCTCACTCAGGGAGTCACCCCTGGAAGTGTATTTTTGCCTTAGAAGTCAAGTTCAGACCTAATCACCACTTAAACAGCACAAGGAGACCAAGGCACTATCATTGCTATTCAAGTTACTTAGCCCTTTGCTCAAGAAAAATTCTTCCCTAGACTATTCCCTCACAGAACTGAACCCATTGGTTTGAAACAGAGATTAAGTTTTCCTTCTAAAAGATTAACTTAATTAAGTTAAATTCAGATTCCATTCAAACAAATTCAGCAATTCTGGAAAATCTTATGGCTTGCTTTACACCTTAAGAGATTCCAACAGCCCTTTCTGGCCTGGTGGAGCTCGATGAGTCCATGATTCTGTGAAATTACTCAACAGATTAATTAAGAATGGCAAAGCCTGCTTCAACCTTCAGAGCTGAACTGGTGTCTCTTACCTTATTTTCCCTGTAACACCAAGGAACTTTATTTCTTTGTCCTGTTGTAAAAACGCTGACAGGGGACTTTACTGGGTTGTGCTTTTCTTTCAAACACCAGCGCCTCTAAAAGTGCTTCTCCTTGGTCAATCGAGGTCATTTGTCTGCAGAATGTTCTTCCCCCAATGGGTGGTGGGGCGCTGGAACAGGTTCCCCAAGGGATTGTGTATGGCACAAACCATAAAAGGTTTTAAAAAAACTTTTTTTTTTTTTTTTTTTAACCATTATGGTCTTAAAAAAAATTATTTACGGCCAGAGTCCAAGAAGAGCTTGGAAACCCTCCCAGGCACAGGGTGGGATTGTTGGGATGTCCAGAGCAGGACCAGAGCTGGACTCAATGATCCCTGCGGGTCCCCTCCACCTCAGGATATTCTGATTCTGTGGATACCCCGCCCCAGCAGCTCTTCCCAGCATTTCAGGGACTTCAGCAAGATGGGAAAGGCAATCAGCAACTTCATGAGCTGGAAACCTCTACTTCGCGATCTGCAACCCAAAACTTGACTTCAGGAGGATTCCCGGGAGCAAGCACCCCACAGAAGGTGTTCATGGCTCTGTGGCTGGATCAATTCCATCCTCACACAAGCTTTGCTTCTAACAAACTCGTTACAAATGACCAGCCGTTCTCCGTGACCTATCAGGCTTTTCTAATGCAAACTAAAGCAGTTCAACCTGGCTTTCAGCCTTTGTTCTCATGAATTGCACCTCGGGTTGCTTCCTCCTTGGTAGTCACGGCTCTCCTGTCTCACCTGATGTTTGAAGAGATCTGAAGATTAGACCTCTTAACGGCACACTGTGTTCACTATACAAATTATTGATCGCTGGGGTTTAGAACCATTTTTCTCACCGTCTCCTGGAGTGAATTGAGAACAAAATGCAGCTGATAATATGTGCCCTTTCCTCAAGTTCAACCACGAGAACGGCTTGGGTTGCAATCTCACAGGATGTTTCTATCATTATCTGGCTCTCCCTCCAACTCCCAACCAGTAACACTCCGGTTTTGAGAAGCAGAACAGCCCTCACTGACAGCCTGAGACATCAATTATCTCTCTGTAATAGCTGCATATCTGAATTCTATAACAGAGTCTGGATTATACATTTTCTATATTTGTTTTCACGTTTCTTTCGGCAGAAAATAAACTTTGAGCCAAGCTGCAAACTTGGCTGTTGTTCTGACTTCTGTTTCCAGAAGATCCCATCAGTACACTAAAATTAGGCTTACACAGCAAAAGCCTTCTTTTTCAGGTGTCTTCTAAGGAAAAAGCCCGTTTCTCCATGAAAATGAAGATTTGATCCTTATTTGCATGAAAGGATTTAGCAAATTGGCCTTTGGAGTAAGAAAGCTGTTACGGAGAAAGCAAAAGGCATGTGGGAAGAACCGGTGTTTTCCCAAACACAAGCTGAGGAATGCCCACCGAGTGCTTGGTTTATTGGTCCTTCCCTGCACAATCCTACCCTGTTCAGGGAGCTAAAAGGCCTTTTTCAGGCCGTTGTTTTCCTCCACCTCTCTGCTGTGTCCCCCACAACCTCAAGAAAAACAGATCCTCACCCAAGAGCATCACTGCACTGACATGTGCTGCCTTTACCTGCTCCAACCATCTAAATTAAAGTGGCCTCGAGGCTTTTTCCCTAGGAATGCACAAAACCCTCCTTGACAGAAGCTGCTTTGGGCCACCGAGGCCAGGAGCAGCAGGGAAGAGAGGCTGAGCCTTGCCAGGCTCCATGCACACGTTTACAATGGTTTGGAGCTGGATAAAAGGAGTTGATGATCTTAAAAAGGTCTTAAATTTGATGATCCTAAAGGTCTCTTCCAACCTCCAGGACCCCTATGAAAAGAACTTACTGGATGTGCTAAGGGTGCCACATCCCCAGGTCCTGTGGAGCACAAAAGGGTTGGAGCATCTCCGTGCCCAGGAGAGGCTGAGGGAGCTGGGGATGCTCAACCTGGAGAGGAGCCCCAGCTGAGAGGGGCCCTCAGCCCTGGGGCTCCCTGAGTGTCCCTGGGTGTCCCTAATTGTCCCCAGGTGTCCCTGTCTGTCCCTGTCTATCCCTGGGTGTCCCTGTGTGCCCCTGAGTGTCCCTGTCTGTTCCTGCGTGTCCCTTGGTCTCTCTAGGCATCCCTGTCTGTCCCTGACTGTCCCTGGGTGTCCCTGACTGTCCCTGGGTGTCCCTGGGTGTCTCTGTGTATCCCCAGGTGTCCCTGTCTGCCCCCATGTGCCCCTGTCTGTCCCTGTCTGTCCCTGTCTATCCCTGTGTGTCCCTGGGTGTCCCTGTGTCCCCCTGTCTGTCCCTGGGTGTCCCTGTGTCAGGGAGGGCAGAGCAGCCCCAGGCTCTGCTCCAGGCCCAGCAATGGCCCCAGAGACACAGGCAGGACTGATCCCAGCAATTCCCCTGCACAGGAGGCAGAATTTCTGCCCTGGGCAGTGCCCAGCCCTGAGCAGAGCCCAAGGATGGGCTGGAGTCTCCTCCCTGGGGATATTCCACACCCGTCTGGACACAATCCAGAGGTGCTACACCTGCTGCCTCTCTCTTCAGAGACATAAAGATGTCTTTGGTGAGGAAAGGGATGCAGAGAACAGGCTAAGCACAGATAAAGAGGAATCAGAGAGGAGACAGCACAAACCTCAACTTGATTGTGCAGAATACACATTTTCCACATCAGAAGAAAAAAAAATCTATGCCTTTGCCTAAGAGAAAGGTCCTCTTTTACAGCCCAAACTTCATCATATGATATTCAGCAGCTGGATACAGTAAAAAATCAGCCCTGGTGTAAGATAGGAGCTCTTGGTAAGCTGATACACCTCGGGCTTTTCACAGCCCTGGGCGCTGAGTGTCTGAAGATTGCTCAGCTCGGAAAGGTCACTGGTGCTGCACACAGGAACCTGACCACGGTAATCTGTAAAGAGCAGATATTGTTCCCCTTGTTTGTAAAGACTTTAGGAATGTAAACAGGAGCACTCAGGCTCTTTCTTTGGGATGTATCAGATTCGTGGGCGCTGTGTGCCGAGCTCACAAATGTGAGACTTGGCTGTTGGTTTTGGCAAGTCTGGTCGTAATCTTCAGCGAAATCAAAACACTGCAAAGATCACACTCCACATTTCTAAGGCCTAATTTAATTAAAATCTTTCGTTGGGAAGGGATGGTTTCGAGCTCTCCCCCCTTCTTCCTTTGCATACAGACATAAACATTCACCAGAACCAAACTCAGCATTGATTTTCCTTGATCCCTCGTACTAATCTGAAGTCCCGGGAGATGAAGAGATGAGGTTAAGGTTAAGAAAGTTATGCACAACAGCTCTTAACCCGATGGCAGGGAGATAAGAAACATGCTAGCATCATTTAGGTGAACTCATCTATCAAATTACCTGTCCCTGTTGGGTTTGGTGGGGAGCGTTCCCACTTTTAAGTGAATAATTCGCTCGTGCATCTTCAAAAGGTTTCTCTGCAAGCTTTAAGTCAAACATCCATTAGAACAAAAAAAAAAAAAGGACAGTTCCTTGAAGTTTTGGCCACCTGTTTGGAAGAGGTCCCCTGGCATCAGGTTAGAGGCAGAGCAAAAGAAAAGCACAACAAAATGTGCCTGATGCTGCATTACATCTTCTCCATGTTCCTTCTGAAGTGGGGATTCAGATGCCAGCACTGATTATCGGTTTCACAGCGAGGTCACAGACATCACAGGCTCAGCAGAGAGTTCTTCCACGGGTCAGATCTTCCCCTTGGTAGGAATTTTGTCCACGTCAGGGACGCCAGTGGAACCACCACGATTTCTTTTAGGGGGGAATTAATGCAGTTGGGTGGTCTCATGTCCATCACAGCCACGTTCCTGCAGTATGGATGGCTGCTCCCAGCAGAGCTTTGGGATGAACCTCAGCCTAACTGCAAATTTTTGGTGATGTCCAAAATGAATCATCTATTTTAAGGACAACTCCTGGCAGCCAACATAGCCTTTACTGGAGGTCTGTGCCATTCATTGTGCTGATTTTGGTGACATTATTTCCATCTTGAAACCACTTATTAAGAAAAGACAATAAATACCCTGTTTCTTCAATATGAAGCTAAGAAGTGTTTGAGTGGGAAACACTAAGCAAGCTCACTGCCTTTCTCAGACATTTGTTTTCCATTTGCCTTTTAAATAAAAAGTAATGCTTTGCTTAGTTATTTCTCTGTTTTATTTAATTATTTGCACCAAATCCAGATCATTTCCTCCCTTAGGTAAAGATTTCTGTTTATTAAAGGCAAAAATGCTTGAAGAATTTTATTTTCCATTTGGTAATTTGGTCCAATTTTCTCAAGTTCAGAACACTCACTCAAAGTTTTATTTGTGTAAAACCAAGTTGAACCATAAATTCAGTATATGCACTCCATGTAATCACTTTGCTCCATGGAAAACTCTGGAAAACTGTGGAAGCCAAGGGTAGTTTTGACTGATTTTGTCCTTGGGAAATCACATATCCCAAGACAAGAAATATTGAAGGAGGATAATTCATTTATCATTAATATTGCAAGGTTATTAGTCAGTTGTAAGGGCTTTGTATTGTTTTGATATTTTTTTTCTTTCCCAGTCTGGGTTGTTTTATTATTTAATTTTTCTCTACAGATATTTTCCTGGCCAGAAAATTAGTTATTAATAAAAATGAACTTCAGATACTGAATTTTAACCTCATCAAAAATCAGCAGAGAGACTGCTGGCCCCTTCAGTCCTACTCCACTCTCCAAATAAATCAAAATAAAATATTTGCAATGCAAAGTGTTGCATAAGGCAACGGGGTCCTTTTAGCTGCTGGAGGAGCCAAATTCTGGTTTTAAGGCACCAGCTGAATTTTTCCTTTTTATTTTTTTCTCCCCACAGCTTCCCTCTGCCCACTGTGTGTAACAAACAATTCCAGAGGCAGGTCCTGGGCTCATTGTGCTCCTACTGGAGAAATATCCCTTGCTGGATGAAACAGCTACTCAGGTTTCTCTCAAAGCTCTAATTCCCAAAGCAAGGAGTTTGGGGTAGCCATCCAAAAATAACTGAGTGTTTCCTGAGGAGCACCCTGGCCAGACAAAGAGAATCAAACTCAGCCACATTTTTATCCAAGGGGAAGGTAATGGCTCGTTTATCTAATTTTATATTCAAGCAATAAATTGAATAATAGTTATTTTAGACTGTTCCTCTCAATGCAGATTTATAGAAGGGACAGCTGAACCTCAAAAGCTAACAGAGGAAACGTTAGTCAGCTGTTGATTGCAGAGTTTTTAAGTCTACAGTATCTTCAGTAGAAGAAGGGGAGTAGAGAAAATAAAGTTTTGTCAATAGAAAAGGAAAAGATTTTAAGTGAATGTGGGATAATCAGACTCACAAATGGTCTGGGGGGTGTAATGAGGAGTTCACAGCACAGATTTTTCAGGGAAAACCCAGGATACAGAATTGTGTGTTAATAAACATTAAACATCCTGGACAATGAAATCACAGATTCACAAAATCATCCAGGTTGGAAGAGACCTTCAAGGTCATCTAATCCAGCCATCAACCCAGCACCATTAAATGGGATGATTTATCCATCTGATTTATCTGGACAGGGTTTGGGGCAATCTGGTCTTGTGGGAGGTGTCCCTGCCCATGGCAGGGGGTGAAATGAAATGGGCTTTAAGGTCCTTTCCCACCCAAACCAGTCTGGGATTCTGAGATTCTCTGTCATTTGCACTTTCCTTATTTTTATCCCAGAGCCTGGACTGGCTGGTGGCTACTGGAAGCTCAGGAACAAAGCTGGAGGCACAGACACCTTTTTCTGCCTTTCATGGTGTCAAAGTGAAGCCATGGAAATTCTCTCTTGGTTTTAGTTCTCATACTGGGGTGTAAAACTGCTGCCAGCTAATTCTTTCCAGTTCTTGATTATTTTAGCATTTCTAGTGCCATAGAACTCTCAGCATCCTCTTATCATCACAGACACCATCCCCACGCTCCAGCCTCAGCAAAAAAACAGAGGGAAAGCCCAGTCTCATGCCCAATAACTGCACACACTTCTTCTAATGTGACAAAAAAAGAAATTCAATCAGGGAAGAGATAGTTTGAGAAATATCTACCTAGGGGGAAGGAAAATCATCCAAACCCTGCTTGATTTCAGCTCACACATGGGCTGAAAATAAACAAATATATAAAAATAAAACAAAATAGCAAGGAAAGAGAGTAAAGAACAATGTTGTGCAAAAAGCTCACTCTTTAACCTGACCCAGCTCCTATGAGAAGTAATTTTTTTAACATTCTTAGTAGTTCCTGCTATTTTTCTTAATAAAAGTGGCTGCAGTGCAGAGACTCGAGGACAAAGAATAATTAAGTTATGCCTCTAAAGTGCATTAAACCATATTCAAAGCAAATGGTAACATCCATTCACAATAAACCTGCAGGAACATCACTTGATAAATTATAACCCATCCTGTTTATACTGTGGAAAAACTTCTCTTGGACCTGGAGAAATCTACTTCTCTTTGCACAAAGGATGCTCTGCGCCAGCTGGTTGTGGACAAAACGCCTTCAAAGATACCAGCACAGCCTCTGGAAGAGCAAACCTCAGGAAAAAAAAGTGGTTTTTAGGAGGTGTAGAGCCCTCTCTGGCACCTTGAGTAGAGCAGGGAGTGGGATGAAGGGACTGCAAAAGCACCTTCGTGCCCCAAGGTGGCTCAGTTAGAGACCTGCAAGGTGCAAACTGGGGAGAATTTGGGCTGCTTTCCATTACAATGAGGATCTGGGATAGCCCGAGGTCAGTTTAGGATATGGAAAAAGGCACTTTTTGACCCAGGCTTTCTCTTTCTCCAGGTGTGTCCCACACGAGCATTAAATTAACAAGGGCTGCAGGAATCAGCCCTTCAAGAATTAAATGATTACTTGACCGAGTCGTTGCTGCCTAGACGAGTTTGTAAAAAATAATAATTTCCCTCAAAAAAAAAATCATTAAGCAGAAGGGCATCGAAATTAGTTACAGAAACAACCATATTTGTGCTGATCCTTGGCCGCTGTAAATCAACACAACCTGGATGACTTCAGAGGAAGCGGAGCCAAATCCACAGCCCTGGGAATCCGCTCGGCTGCGCTTAAACTCTGCCCAACATCTTGACATCCTGCGTGAGTTCAGGGTTTATTCTCTCGCATTAAAAGGACAGAAATACACACACACCTTTCATCTGCTCTCGGCAAATTGCTTGTGATTTCTCCTTGGCTACAACGCTCAGCTGTGGCCGGCCACAGAAAGGTTGTCCAGCTGCTTACGGGAGCGCATTTAAATATGAATTGGAACACGAGTGTTTCTTGGAAATTTGGCCGCTCTCAGCTCTCCCTGGCTTTGTCCGCCTGGAGATTGTTTGTCCCTCCTTTCAGCTCAATAGCTTCTTTCAAATCACAACAAACAAGGATGCTGGGGAATACCAGGAAACAGCTCCAAAGATGTAGCTCTCTTTTATATTCCTGGGCATGTCACTTGCTAACAGCCCCGGCGCCTGCTCTTCCAAACTGGAACAAGGGCGAGGACCGACCGAAATTCCCTGCTCCTGAGAAAACAAACAAACCAACCCACCCACCCCCTGGAAACAAAGAGCAAAAAAATATTTCCTCAATTAAGCAGCTGAAAAAAAAAAAAAAAAAGAAAAGGTCCAGAACCTGGCAAGACTTATCCATGTGTGGGCGCCTCGCTTTTCCCACTCCTCTGGCTCGTTTCAAATGGATTCCGTCAAGAATGATGGCCAAGAATCGGTTTTTGATCTCCCATGGAAAAAAATAAGGTGCAAAGTAAAGGAGATAAACTGTGCTGCAGGAATGTAAATTAATGACGATTTCATAGCAGACCTTCTCCCCTTACATAAGATTAATTAGAATAAATGCCTGAATTGGGTGCTGGAACTTCCTTTAAAGCTCGGGTTTTCATGGGTACATCTATTTCTTATAAATTTTACAAACTGAAATGCAAGCCAAAATTCAGATGCATAAATTATTGTCAGATTTGGTCGGATTGCAGCCTCCAGAAATCAGGAGCAGGGCAGAGGAATTATTACTATCACTAATATTACTATTAGCATTATTATTTTCCTGTCTGCCCACTATGACTCTGCTTCATTTTTTAGGGGGGAAATAAAAGTGCAGCTAAAATGTGCTCCTATGTAAGTTTTCAAATATCATAAAAGAGAAAACCCTCATACTTTTTTACCCCAAATTCCTCTCTTTGCTGCTGACAGGCAGGGCAGGTTATCCCAGACACGGACCTGACCTCTGTGATCCAGAATTTCTCCCTTTCCTAATCTACCTACACAGAGAGCAGTTTTCTCTAATGAAATCAGAAAATGGCAGTGGCAATTACTGCATGTCCAGAGCATGTTTCCAGCCTTTTTCCTTTCCCTGATGGTCCCAGACTCGTGGTATGGGGAAGCTGATTTTTTCTATTTTTTTTTTTTAATGTCATCGCTTTTGTCACTTTGAGTTCTATTAAGATTGGTTATTGACTTTATGTATAATTAATGGCTTCCAAAGTCCTACATTTTTACACGTGATAAGCCCTGGTGCTGAGAAAGGAACAAATTCCTGTTGTTTACTGCCCTTCCCTCTTCCCCACCCAGGAGGAACAGGAGTCACTTGAACTAAAGCCCTCCGGCTTCTCCCATGAACGTGTCTGGATGTTTCTCACTTAGGTTGACGTGACAATTATTAGACCTGGCACATATAAACACAAAAGGCAAGAGGCATTAACAGGTCTATTCACCAAGGGTTCTGCACCCTTTGCACAAAAAAAAATAAAACCCTTAAATAACAGTAACATGCCTAAATTGTGTAAATGTCAAGGTTTTCTCATTCATTAATTCCCCTCTCTTTGGTGTGCAATACTCCCAACTCTGTCTCTGCTCAATGGAGAAGTGCTGGGCTGATAAAAACCGACTCATGCTGGCACATTCCTGGTCTCACAAAGGATGCAGGCTTGGACCATGATCCAAAAATGCACTTATGTGCATTGCACCTATGGAGAAGTATTTGTTTGGAGCTCATTTCCCCCCACCCCGAGGGGACTGACAGCCACAGCGTTTGCCACACAGGGCTGGGAACAGCTCTTTGATGTCCTCCTGGTGCCCCACTGCATCTGAAGGGAGGGCAAAGAAAAAAGTGGAGACAAAAGTTCTGTTTTCCCACCTTTGGGCTCTTCTGGAGAGCTTCTGCCCCTGAGACCGAGGGTCACTCTGGTCATCCCACCCACCCAGAGGAATGGAAGCCTTGATGGTGTCTCCTCACCATCAGCAATCTCCACACTTGCAGAAGTGACAGCATCCCAGAGGGGAGACTATGGGCCCGTTGTTTATTGCAATTTAAGTGTGGATGTTGTCCTCTGCCACCATTCCAGGCCATGCCAAGCCAGGCAGCAACAAGGAGCTGCCAGGATTCCAGGACGGAATAGAAAACCCTGTCCTTGGCTTTAGCCTGGACAACTGGCACCTTCAAGGGGTTCATGGAGATGGAGGGGTTGCCTCTTCCTATTATAGGGAGGTGATGAGCTCTTTCTTCCACACAATGTAAAAGAATGTTTATTTGTCTCTTTCTTTGACGGAATTCAGTTTCTATAGAAAAATGATCTCTTTATGTATCAGAAAAATACCTGATGCTTTCAGTCACAGGATGATAGAATGGTTTGGCTTGGAAGGGACCTAAAGGATCATCTCACTCCAACCGCCACGGGAAGGAAACTTTTCACTAAACCAGGTTCCTCAGAGCCCAAACAATTCCACATGACCTCTACAGAAACAAAATCCCCTGTGCTTAAAGCCCTTGAATCCACCCAGGACACCTGTCATTAATTGTCTGACCAGCAACGCCTTACAGTGAGGCTGCGAGCAAAGAGAGGCAGACACTCCACCCAGAGCAGATTTCAGCCCCCAAAAGCACCTCTGTGGCGGTGTGGAGTCACTCCCTTGCTCCTGCCTTCCCCCCGGTGACATCAGCGGCACGTGGCGCTGGCACAGATGGCGGCTGCGGCGCGGGCAGAGCGTGCCAGCTGTCTGGGACACAGGTGTGGATCCTCCCGCTCGCTGCTCTCTGGAAACCAGGCCTCCAGGAGCCAGGCTCCAACAGAGGAAAGGGACGTGGCCCACACTCCCACTTCTCACTTAGCTGGCGGAGAAAAGGTCATGAGAAAAGCGTCTCTTGAAGGCCGCTATGCACAGTGCTGGGGTTGGTAAGGTATCAGAATTTTGTCATAGTGAATAGGAAACATATTGTTACATCCAGGCTCGAAAAGAGGGAAGGGACATGGCCCACAGTCCCACTTCCCACTTAGCTGGTGGAGAAAAGATCACGAGTGAAAGCGTCTCTTGAAGGCAATGCTGGGATTGGTAAGGTATCAGAATTTTGTCATAGTGAATAGGAAACATATTGTTACATCCAGGCTCGAAAAGAGGGAAGGGACATGGCCCACAGTCCCATTTCCCACTTAGCTGGTGGAGAAAAGATCACGAGAGAAAGCGTCTCTTGAAGGCCATTCTGCACAATGCTGGGATTGGTGAGGTATCAGAATTTTGTCATAGTGAATAGGCAACATATTGTTACACCTGTTATTATGCACACTTGACACACAGATCCACCCATAAAGCAATTTGAGAACAAGGCACCAGTTACTCAGGCCCTCGTTGTAATCCAAATATCTACTTTATCCCAAATGGCACAGGCAACTGCCCACGTGTCCCTTATGAGGGTGAAACACGGAAACAGGCAGGAGAAAATCCAAGATTCATCGCCACTTGGAGTTAACACCACCTCAACTTCATGGTGATTTTCAAGTTACTGATGTTTATTTTCAGATCCGTGGCTCTACAGGTTGGAGGGAAGTCACTGTGGGCTGTATTTATCCGTGGGTGACAGGAGTGGTGACATCAATAGCCAATTCCCATCAATGATGTCAGAGTTTCCCATTCCCTTCCAGCACTATTGACAGCTATTCTCCAACGCCGAGCTGCCGGGATGTCAAACACACTCATTGATTAGGGATGGGGAATTATGGAAAAGCCCTTCCACCATCCATCAGGGGTTTTATTAGCAGCTCAGCCCTTGGCTTGTAGACAGCGTGAGAATGCCCTGTCTCTGCGGGAATTGGGAAAACAGGAGCTGGGAGCGGCCGCCAGCTGGAATCCAGGGAAAGGCACCGCGCCCCAGCCACGGCTGCTGGGGTGATTTAGGGCTCTGGCTGCTCAGCTCTGCCAAATGGAAGGAGCAGAGGTCATGGAAGGCACACGAGGGAAAGAAAGGTTTGGTGGAGTGGCAATTTTACAGCAATTTTTCATCAAAGAGGAGCAGCCACAAAGAAAGGGGCAACACGGGAAAGGTGAGGCAGATAAAGCAGCCTGATTCTTCCCACACCTCCCGTGAATGTCTGGATGTCAGCTGAGCTGTGAGGATGCTCAGGGGTTTTGCCAGGGATGTGAGGTTTCACTTGGTTTCCCTGGAAATTCTGATTTTCAAAGGCAAATTGGTGTTTGCTCCTGTTTTTCAACGTTGCTTTCTGTACAAATACAAAACAAAACAAATACAAACAAATACAAAACAAATACAACAATTACAAAACAAATACAGAACAAAACATCCCAAAAATGGGCACTAGGATAGTCATAACAAGACCCCACAGAATCTAGGAATCACAGAACTGCTTAGGTTGGAAAAGCTCTCTAAGATCAAGACTTCCAGCACTGCCAAGGCCACCACTAAACCATGTCCCTAAGTGTCACACCTACAGTTTTTTGAATTCTTCCAGGGATGGTGATTCCACTACTTCCCTGAGCATGTGGTTTTAGATTTCTCCAACAGGTAATATATTCCAGGCTATGACCTGGTCAAGGCTAAACTTGTGTACACAGATAAACATTTATTTAGAACTTCAGGCAATCCCATGAACCAGTCCATGAAAAGACAAAAAAAAAAAAAAAAAAAAAAAAAAAAAAAAAAAAAAAAAAAAAAAAAGCTGTGAAATGTTGAAGAAAACACTAAATCTCATTTCACCTGAACAGGGGTGCAGGGATAAAACAAGTCTGAACTCTTTCTCTCTGGTCTGGTCTCACAACAACATCATGGTGCTCCTCATCTAAAACCATAGTTCTACAACAAATCACCAAAGCCAACATGAAAAGGACTTTACTGAGTAGTTTTTAAATTAATTGTTTATTGTTATTTTTTTTTTCTGAGGAAGTCGAGTGGTGAGTCTTCACAGAAGCTGAAGAAGGATAAAAGTGCTGAAGACTCGCTGCCTTGTGACACCCAGTCACCACTCCATGAATACCAGGAAAAAGTAGGAGCACGTCTCCAACTGGGATAGCAAAACCCAGCCTGATGGAGTGGCTCACGTGGTCTCTCTTGGCTGCTCCCTGCAATACCTCCTTTGTTTGTTCCTAGCACAGCTATTTATATCACACACTCAACTGAAAGGCAGGCGGCCAAAGGTTTGCTTTTTAGGGTTAGTTTGGGCAAACGCCCAAACCTCTGGATGCTAAACTCTCCAAACCACCAGGGTTTGCAGAATTAGGTTAGAAATCACACACAAATGGGCTTTCTCCAAAATCATTTTTGCACTCCATTTGTAACAGAACCACTCTCTTGACATGTTTTTATATTTTCCTATCAAGATGTAACCAGGATATGAAAGCATTGAATACTGATGACGAAAAAAAAAAAATGACAAGTTAACGTTGCCCAACCTGATTGGAAATACAGTGCAAGAAATAACATTGCCTCACGCTGGGGTGGAGGGAATACATCCTTCACTCGGGAATACGGTGCTGGATCTGGTGGTGAGGGATCAAAAATAGATTTCATTTTAATTAAACAGATTATAGAGGCATTAATAGAGGGGAGAGATCCTCCTGGAAAGAAGAGAAATGGCAACTGAGCCAAAAGAAATGTCACCAGCAGTTTGTTCTGGGGGTTTCTGTAAGGTGCTCCCAGGTCCCCATGGGACAACGTCCTGCCTGTACAGAGGAGGACTTGGCCAGGATGGCCTGAGCTCATCTTTCCAGCTTATTTTTGGCCCTGAAGTCCTGATGCTCCACTTGGACCAATCCATCTTCATCGCTGGAGCAGGGAGAGTGATTGTGCCAGCAGGGACCGGGTGCTCTGAGGCTCAGCTGGGCAGCGCCGGCGAGCTCGCTGCCACGGCCCTCACGTGCCAAGTGACCACCCGGCCAACTTGCCAGGCTCAGGCTGGCAGCCAGCTCCTGACAGGCACATTCCCAGCTGCTCTGGCTCCTGTGGATTAGCCAGAGATCTGAAGGGGGCCACGCAGAGCCCTTTGCCTGGAGTTGGAGGACGTGCACGTGCGGGTCCTGAGCAGGGCCAGCAGATACAAGATATGGATGTTCTGCATTCTATAGAGGAAGGTGGCAATATTTGGGAGGTAGGTTTTAGGGGAAAGGAGCACGGCCCCATCACCATCCAGACTCTGGCACAGCTGCTTGAGACATAAAATGAGGCAAGTAGCCTTCTGCACAGGAAAAAAAAAAAAACCTTAAAAAGCTTCCTGAGGTTAAAATACAATTCTAAATACGATTCTGAAATATCTTTCTGTTTGAAAAATGCCTAAAAACCACCTAAATGCTACATTTGAAGAACAAAGGTTTTTTTTAAAAAAACATGATCCATTAGTAAAACATTTTGAAAACTATTTTATGGTTTTTATGTCCCATGATTTTTCAGGTTGATATATTCATTGAAACAAACCCCCATGAGTGGCTCCCTTTTGAATGACTCAGCATTTTCCCCAAGGAAAGGCATCATTCCATATTTGTCAGCCATCCCTACCCTGAAACACCATGAAGCCCCACCATATGGATCTCTCCACCAAGAGATGTCCTTTCAAACAGGGATTTTGCCCAGCAGGCAGCTGCAAACCAGTTGTTGTTTTTTTTTTCTCCCAGCAATACCTTTCACATTTGTGTTGCATCCTACAAAAACTCTCCTTTTCCCTCAGTTACAAAGGCCTGGATGCAGGAACTATGAGTTGCAACTCTCAGACAAGATACAGATGTACACATTAGGCCACTGCATCCATCCTCCTTATTAAAGATGAAGCCTCGCTTTATATATTTAATCTTGATTTAGTTAACATTTCAAGTGAAAGACAAAATGCTTCATGTCTCCCTTAATAATAGATGTAACCAAGCGATATCCTATAATACAGAATTGTGTTGCTTTTTAATCAAACTCTCTATTGCTTTCTTCTTTTAAATTACAGATGATCTGTGCCTTCCCAATTTGTCACTCAGCAACGCAGCAATTCCACAAAAACACGTATTTTTTAAAAAAACCCTGAGAAACATCTTGTAATATTCATGCAGCAAGGCTGTGTCTTTTTAAACTTTCACTACCTGTGTATTTTAAAGCATTTTTTTTTCCAATGCCCTTGCTACCTAATTTGAGAAACAAATCCACAATCCCGAGCCAAACTGAAGGTGGACATATGTGTCCTTGTCTAGTCACTAATGTCCACTATTCCCATGCATTGCAGTGGTTTATCAGCTCCCTCCTTTAAAGAATTTGACAGGAGTTTTTTGCCTTTGGCAATCCAGTTGCAGTCTCATTCTACATCTGTTTTGATTGTCAACCTAATTCTGAGAGCAGTCAAAAACCTAGTCAGATCTCTCATGAATATCTTGGCAGGTTATGGCTTATTTAGGCTACGAGTAGCTCTGTTGGAACAGCATCCAAATATACTACAGATTGACTCGCACAAATATAAATCCCTGAGTGTTCACAATTCCTTCCTGCAAACAATTAGGAGAATGCCTCATTGAGCAAAGATGCAAATAACAGTCTGCAGCACCTCCACCAAGTTGTGCCCTGGCTGGTGCTGAACCTGCCTCAGTTTCCCTACTCCCCTGCCTGCCTCCTTCCCTGCCTTCCTGGTTTAATCCCTGCCTGCTTCCCTGTCTCCAACCCGGATTCTCAGCATTCATCCCTGTTTCTCTACATTTTTCTCTCCCTCCCTCCCTCATCCTGCCTCAATTCCTGCCTCTATGTCTGCCTCCCTGCCTGCACCCCTGCCTCCATCCCTGTCTGCCTCTCTCCTTCCCTGCCTCCCCACCTCCATCTCTCCCTGCTTTGCCTCCCTGCCTCCTTCCCTGCCACTCTGCCTAAAATCCTTCCTCCATCCCTGCACCCCTGCCTCCATCCCTGCATCCCTGCCTCAAATCCTGCCTCCATCCCTATGTCCCTGCCTCCATCCCTATGTCCCTGCCTCCATCCCTACGTCCCTGCCTCCCTGCCTAAAATTTTGCTTCCATTCCTGCACCCCTGCCTTCATCCCTGCCTCCCTGCCTCCTTCCCTGCCACCCTGCCTAAAATTCTGCCTCCATCCCTGCATCCCTGCCTCAAATCTTACCTCCATCCCTGCACCCCTGCCTCCATCCCTACATCCCTGCCTCCCTGCCTCCTTTCCTGCCACCCTGCCTAAAATTCTGCCTCCATCCCTGCACCCATCCCTACGTCCCTGCCTCCCTGCCTCAAATCCTGCCTCCATCCCTGTCTCCCTCCCTCCCTGCCTCCCTCCCGTGCCGCAGCCTCAGCTGCACGCGGGCTGCGCTCTCCTCCAGCTGCAGCGGCAGCAGCAAGGTGAAGCGCCGGAGCTCTTCAGGGAGGGGAGAGCAAATTAAAGCTCACTGCAGGAAAGTTGTGCCCCTGGCACTCTGCTCATGCAACAGCTGCAGATACAACAACGATCATCTGACATTCTGACATATACGTCGAGCAGAGCGGCGAGCGAGCCAATGCCGACACAACCTCGCGCGGGGCTCCGAGCCCCAGCCTTGAGCAAAACAGGTGTATGACATCCTGTTGCCAGTCTTCAGAGGTTATGGGTACGAGGAGAGACATCTGAGAGAGGAGCAGATGAAAATAACAAAGAAGGTTAAGGCTCGGGTTGACAAGCTCATTGATAATATTTTAGATGGAACAGACCTGCACGTTGACTACAAATTGCTCCTAATGTCTCCCGTAGACTGCGGGCCCCAGCCGAAGTGAAAATGGGCTCATTCATTACTTTCTGCGAGCAAATTTCTGCAAAAAGGAGCCACGGCGACCCAGAAACTCCAGATGTCCTTCGGGGCCGAGGCTGCAGAGCTGTCTTGGTGCCAGAGCAGCAGCATTGTGTCGTGCGGCCTTCAGGCTTCCATGTAAATAAACAGGAGCAATGAAATCCTTTAGTAAATATTTTTGAATTTGGTGGAAAATCCTGTTGCAGCATTTTGCTTTTTAATGTTCTGAGACTAATTGATTATCTAATAGGAGGCAAGGACATTGCCAGGAAAGGCATAGCTCTCGTGTTAGCATCCAGGACGTGGCTCTTTGTGAAATTTCACCGGAAAAAAAAAAAAATTGCGTTCGGAGGAGAATTTTAAATCCAGTCTTCTAAATTTTCACGTTGTAGACATTATGGCCCAGAAACAGCACATGGGCTGCCATTCCTGGAAGTTGATTGCTTCAAGTCACATAGCTCCCTAGGCTAATCAGCCTTTACTAAGTTGCCTTATTTTGGAGAAGGAAAACACGTATTAAAGTGAGGCCATGTCTCCATAAAAGATGCTCGGAAGAGCACTGTTGGATATTAAAGTTAGCATCTGCTATTGTCTGGTTAACAATTGGCAATTACCATTAGTTTCCACTGTGGCTGATGGAGTCACAGATGGCTGATTGAGTCAAGTAAGTGCACTTATTCCTATGGAGGGGTGTGCTGTAGCAGGAAAATACTGACACTCACATCACACTCAATCCAGGCAGAAAGTCACGAGACGGCTTCCAAAAAGTCACTTCCAGCTTGTCTGGCCTGTTTGAGATGAATCCCAAAAGATGCTGTAAAGAAGGGTTGTAAAAACAGAAAAAAAAAATAGCATCCAAACTGCGGTCAGGGTTAATACACACAGAGAAAATCAATTTATTATGACCTGCAAAGGTACCACTGTCATTACAGGTAAAGCTGCTGGGAGAAATTTGGGTGGCTTCTGTTCTTTTTTAATAAAACTGGCTTGCTCTGCAGCACATTAAAAATGTTCTGCTAATCACAATTTATCACGCTTAGTGGAAAATCTTCGCCACTTGGTTTGCATGTCCTTAATTAGAGATTTAATAAGTAGACAACTGCTTAAACACAGTCACTTTGCCCATTAACATCATGTACCTTGCTTTGATTTAACACCTATGACTGCTAATACATTGTGCCGTTCCGTAATGGGACTTTTATGCTTCTCATAATTCCAAGGGGTTAAATTCAAATGTGCCTTTCACATCTGCATGTTGGAATTCTGAATTCCTGGTAGCTTTTACCTGGTGTCTGTTGCACTTTTCACCTGACCAGATCTTGGGATTTCTCACTGTTGTCATGGCTCAGGGGATGTCCTCCTCAACTGGAGGACTGAGACAGGAGTTCTGCTGTGGGTTGTCCTTTCCCAACACGAGCATCCCTACCTTGCCCTACCCAGAACCAGTCCAACACCCACCCAACACCTAAAGATACTTAAAAATACTCAACCCTTGGCAATGCCAATGGGAGCCAGGCACCTCCAACACCCTGGCTTAAACCAGTGTTTGGTGTTCCCACCCCAGGTGGCACCACTGCTCCTGTTACTGTGAGATCCCAATTTGCCAACCTCTCCCATGCCAACCACAGCCACTCACAATTCCTGTAGCATCAAATCCTGCTCTTATCCTCCCTGGAACACTTTGAGGATTGTGATCACTTTCCTTGAGCCAGCACAAGAGGATCAGCTGAGCTTGGAACTACTGCAGACAGCACAGGAGAGTCAGACAAGGCTAAGGCCACCAACTGGCTCCTGACTCTCTCAGGGGAGTTTGGATCAGGTCCTGAGTAAATCCCAGGTGTGTTTTGCTTTGAAAAAAATTTCCAAGATTAGCTTTCCAGTCTATTACATCCTCAGAGACTCCAGACTTTATTGGATATTATCAGATGTGAAGATGTTCATAGCAGGGATTTGGAACTAGGTGATCTCTAAGGTCCCTTCCATCCCAAACCATTCTGCGATTCTATGTGGAGACCTAGAAATAAAAATAAATTTAAAAAAATTTTAAACAAACAAATAAAAAAGAAAAACACCAGTGAAACTCCTTTGTCTCCGTCTTATTTCTGACAAGCATTTTCAAAACACCTTTGCCAATCGGTTCTTTAAGAAGCAGCATTACCATTTTCTGCCAAACTCTCTCCGGGGTGCGTTTGCAGCACGCCTTGCACGGGGAGAGGATGGGGTGAGGACACATCACACCCATGGCAGGAGCTCTGGGAAGTGATTTTTTTTTTTTATT
>WQNJ02000014.1:2175000-2190000 GCA_016584745.2 Phylloscopus trochilus trochilus
AATCATACCAAAAAAAATTGGTTTCTTTTGGGGGAAAGAGAGAACGTTTGGACTTAAGGTCATGAACATATTTATGTCTAGGGCCATCTATGTATTTAACACACACATTAAATATTGATATAAATACTAACACATACATCAAATATAATTAATTCCCTAAATTAACTTTAATTACAGAATCAATCTTTCCAAAGGAGGGGAAAAGCTCTGGGTACCTCAATATTCTGAATTTTTTTCAGGGTGATCCAGCAATCCCAGTTCCATAATGCCAGTGCATTAAGGGCACTTTGCAGTCTGCTCAGAGTTGTCTATGACACCTAAGGAGAAAACAAAGGTGAAAAAGTGTAATGGGCTGCATTCAGTTCCATGAGGTATTTAGACAAAATGCATCAGGATAGAATTTTCTTTTTTTACTGGTACCTAAGAAAACCCCTTTATCTCCCATCCAACCTCCTGTCTCATAAAAAGCCACCAAAGGGGAAGAAGAATTTTGCAGAGCATACCTCAGACATCCCTTACCTCTGCTGTGTGCTCTGAGTGCAGTCCTGGTGATCATGGATTAGAGAATTCCCCCAGGGAAGATGCCTCAGACCCTCCAGTCATGCCTCCCATCACTGACCTTCATCCACTGCTCCTTGAAAATTCCCAGGGCTTTGGCTTTGGGGCACAAGGTGTGGAGCAGTCACCTGAAGCCAGAGGGGGGTACTGCAGATTCACTGGGGGGGGTTAAATGTATTTTAAAATACTGAGTTTTTAAACTTTTACTTCTCCTGGAAGTGGCAAATTCCTGAATTTGTATAGGGCTGCTGTTCTGCCTCTTTCTGGTGAACCTCAAAAATACCAAGTCAAATATCCCAAAGTCTGCAACTGCTCTTTTTCCCCTGAACAACCTCCTGCTGCAATTTTGTCCCTCTCCAGTGTGGAAGAGGAGCCATCAGGAACTTCTGTTGCCAACAGCACTGTGGAAAACTGTTGATTTAGGCTGTGCTGAGGTTTGCTCTGCAGCTCAATAATTCACAAGTGTCCAAATGAGCTCTGCATTGACAGCATTATTGGTGCCCCTGCTAATCCTACAAAACACACCAAACTACAGAGCAGCATTTTGATTAAATTCCTCAACTTTCCATGATCCTAGACGCTGTTTTATGCATGACCTTGAATGCACATAACCAGAAATTTTCAATTCACAGAGACCTTCTCTTTGCAAAATATGGTAAGTGCATCAGCAGCGGATGTCTAAGTAACAGCATCCAAAATTTAATCAAAGATTGCCTTGGACAACTGCAGAAAGTCAGGCTCTCCCTCAGCGAGATAACTTGCCAGAATACTCATTGCAGAGGTTGCCAGAGAGGTGACTGAATACACAGGCTGAAATTACTTCCCTGGGCTTTCCTTTGTTCCACAGAGGGGCTAAAGTTTTTAATATTGCTGTTTATTAGAGATGTCTTTTTAGTTCTCAGCAGCTCGGGTCAGCTGTGGTGGATCCCGGGGTTGGGACCTCCAGTGGTGCTGAGGAGAAAACATCCCCTTAAACTCCCTGAAAAAAGGGGATCAAAGATTCCCACAACCCCAGAGCAGGGAGGAAACTGCACGGACAGTGCCATGGGGAGCAAGGAGTGGGTTTTTGGTTTGTTTTTTTTCCCCAGCAAACACAGTCCCTGGGGGAGATTTGTGAGGGGGTCACTGCCACCAGTACAAGCACCAGCTTTTCCATATAAAATAATGAAGGAAATTTAATTGTTTAACCAAGTACAATTAAGTCGTGGCAGCCCAGGTGAACATCCCAGGTGCCACACTGAGCTCTGCCCCTGGGCTGGTCCAGCCAGCACCTCCCTAAAACCAGCAGATCCACTTTTTATTCCATCTCCAGGACGATACAGCCTCCAAACACCAAGCTTAGGCTGGAAGGTGTTAGCAAATCCGAGGGAATTTGGATTTCTTTATGAGCTCCTCAACACATAAAACCACTGATGCTCTGCAAGAAGCTGCTCTGCTCATCTGGCACGCAGCTCCCGCAGGTCCAGCGTGCAGGAGCCGTTTGGAACAATAAGCTGGAAGGCAACAGTTTGTATCGCCAAACCTCGGGTACCTTGCTTCTGCTGGCCCCAAATCTCTGCTCTGCACCCCTTTTCCCAGGCCCTGTCCCTGGCAGGAGCTGAGCACACCGTGGCACTGAGGAGCAGGGCCAGGCAGCTGCCAAAGCACGGCGGAGACCTGGAGCATCGGAGCAGGCAAACCTTCCAGCCAGCAGGCACCACCAGCAGCTAC
Organism: Phylloscopus trochilus trochilus; assembly: GCA_016584745.2. Classification (NCBI taxonomy): domain Eukaryota; kingdom Metazoa; phylum Chordata; class Aves; order Passeriformes; family Phylloscopidae; genus Phylloscopus; species Phylloscopus trochilus. The sequence goes on from WQNJ02000014.1 coordinate 2,177,269, forward strand.
CTGGAGGGACAGGGAGCATGGGACTGTGCTCTTCCATGGTTATTCAGGGATGTTTCATCCACTTCTTTATTAGTATTCCACCCTAAACACGCATTGAAGCGACTGGATGTTAAGAAAGGATGGACTTAACAGAGCATTCATTTTTATTCTTTTTTTTTTTTGTAATATTTTTTTCCTCCTCCTCAGCGCCCAGGCTGTTTCAAATTAAAGAGAATCCGGCTTCAGGAGTCTGTGCTATTTTAATCATTCCAATGTGTCCAGTAGGGGAGATGAACTCAAAAGGTGAATATTAAAAGTAGTTGTGGAATTCAGTCATTTCACGAATGAACACATAATAGCCAAAGGCAAAACCGGAAGGCAACTTCACTTCCAATCAGCGTTTTCATTTTATTGAAACCAGATTGGAATTCCTGGAAAGAAGCCTACATATCACATCTTTAATACTAATTTTCATATACTCCAGTAAAACTGTCAGGGTGAATCAGTTGTTGAAGAAAGCTTCCTGTATAATTTACAGATGTACCTCCCTGTAGCCTGCGATTTCGTCCTGAATCAGAAATGTGGTTTTGATCACGCTCACAGATTTCCTCTCACCTGTGCAGGTTTGCCTCGGCTCTAATTTGATTATTAAAATGGGATGTTTTATGGCAAAGCTGGTGATAAAAGCGAGCCAGCTGCTGTGTACCAGCCGGGCTTCCCTTACGTGCTGCTCTACATCCCGGCACGCACCTCGCGGAGGAGCTGCGCGTCCTAGCACAGACACACCACCCCAAATCCACCTTCTCAGCACCAAACAACACCAGGAAACCGAACCACTCCGTCTGTTCCACTCAAACACCTCCCGAAAAACCATCAGAAAGCGGCGTTTCCAAGGGGAGATAAGGACAACCCTTGGATGGAGGCTGTAAGAGCCTCTCCTCCTAAGCCCCACCACAAACCCAACACCAACGCTGTGTGTTTGAAGCGGGGGCCAGCGGGGCTGGGTGGCCACCAGCCACGGAGGCCGCTCCGTTTTGCACTGATAGCTGCTCTTTTTGTTTCCCCCGCGAGCTGCCAAATCCCTCCTGCCAAATCCCTTCCCTGCAAGCTGGAAGAAGAAAGGAGGGCGAGAAGGCTCGGGAGCTTCCCCCCTCCCCGCACCTCCCCGTGTGTTAATTCCCTCAAGTGACACATTATTCCAGGACTGGAGAGCAGGGATGGGGTCAGCAGTGGGATGTGGGGTTGTTGTAGGGCTGCTCCAGCTTTAGGAAGTGTCAGCACTTCCATTAAAGCTCCATTAATCTGGGGCTTGTGACTCCTCTCTAAAAATTTGCTCAGGCTGCAGGAACTTGGCAGACGAGGAGCGTGCTGTGGGTTTTTGTGTTGTTATCCCCCCCTTCAGTTGTCAAAAAATCCACGGTTTGGCTGCTTTTTAAGCGTCTTTTGACACGGGTATAAAATGTTTATTAGTTTTAGACATTTTGGGGCTTGTAAAACTCAAAATTATCTTCATTATTAAAAAATGAAATTTAAGGAAGCTGGAGGGCATCTCCAGAGACTTTGACACGAATCCTGACAAGGCCACATGTATAAATAAGAGTTTCCTTGTCTCAGACCTGTCTCCACCCATGTGCCTCACAAAACCAGGGCTCTGCACTGGCACAGGGAAAATTCCTTGGAGAAAAATGAGCCAGCACCAGGTGGTCAAGCCATGGAGGTGGTGGTGCATCCCAACCTGCTCCACAACTGGGAAAAGAACCCACTGATCCCCTCCCCATATTGATATTCACCTCCCCAGCCACAGGTGATAGAAAAATCTGAGCAGAACGTTGAAATCTGGCACTAAGTATTGCAGTCTGTACTTAAACAATCTAATTGTGGGGGAGGAAGGAGAGAAAGTGCAGGAAAATAGCTGAGGAACCAGTGGTTAACCAGCCAAATATCACATATGATGTGTTCCTTCAGCCAAAACTTCAGTTTGGCTTTTTGGGGTGAAGATCTGTTGCTTTCTCACACTGGCAGTGGGGTAGTAGTGCCCTGGCATCCAACTCCCAGCCCCTCAAAACAGCAGGATGCTAAACAGCCCCACCCCAAAATAAACCAGAATATACCCAATCCAACTTCTCTTTGTATTTGAATTTCTGTCAGCACCATCTATTTCAATCCTGGATGATTTGGGTTTTTTTTTCCCAAAATATAGGATCATTTTCTTCTTTGTATTAAAAAAAAAAAAAAAAAGTGCTTTAGGAATGTAGCAGCACAAGTGGGTTAATGCACGGGCCTCTCACCTCCAGAGATGTGGTTTCAAAGTTTGCTTGGGCTGTCACATCACAGGCTCAGGGCTCCCTGGCACGTCTGGATGCAGCCATTCCATCACTGGCCTGAAGGGATGGGTTATCACAGGGCAAGGCTGCAGCACAGCACAAGAAGCGAGGTTAGGAATTACACAAACTTGGAATTTCGGAATTGGATTCAGCTCTTCCTCCAGCTAGCAGCTGAATCCAGCAGCATCCATGTATTCAAAACATATGGAATTTGGGTGGGGGTGTTGTTTGCCTGACACCCTGATGGGATTGGGATTTTAAAAACACATATTGAGGTCTGTTCAGTCAGCAAACTGACTGAACAGACTGTAAACACACCCTGAGCTTCAAGAAATTGATATGCTTAAATATGCTTTATTTAAATTTATGACTAAAGGAATATGCTTTAAAATTTTTGATATCTGATACATTTAAAATATTTATGGTTCATGTTGCATAATTAACTTTGGAAGGTGATGTTTTTAAGGATGCTGAGGCCCAGCATCTGACTGGCGGCTACACCTGGAGTTTGGGGTGGTGTGGAAGAAACTCTCTGAGCACCAAGGGTACATTGCTGCACTCCAAGCCAATAACAATATTCCATAAATCCCTCTAGAGCTCTTCCCTGCAGTGTGGGATGAAAGTCTCAGGAGGTATCCAGCACTCCCTATGGAATGGGGCGGGGGGGGAAGGAAGATATTGTTTATTTCTGTTGTAACAGAAGAAAACCAAGAGTTTTTAGCATCCCCAGACAATTATCAGGCTTGTCTCTCACTGCCTGACTCTGCTTTTTCCCAAACCCAGACTTACAGATTGATCCCAGGGGATTGCTTCCTCTAGAGTCCTCCAGACATTCTTCTCGTTACTCCTTGAAAAGTCCAACCCAAATCCTAATTTTCCTGCTCATGTTTCTAATTAAAAAAATCCCCATATCGAGCCTGCATCAACCATATGCATCCTTATTCTGCATTACTCCCACCCCTCTGAAACAGCTTTTACTCAGGATTTTCAGACATCCAGGAGTGGAAATTTGGCCTTCCCAGCACCTCTTTTTCCCAGTGTTGCAGCAACATCAACTTTGAGCGGCTCTCAGGGAACAGATATAAACTAAAATTACAGTTGGTGAGCAAAAAATCCCATCAAACCCAAATCCTTCAAAAGGCACAGACCTGGAAATTTACCTTAAACAAGGAAGGGGGTAAATACTAATCCAACTGTCTGTTAAATGCAACTGGAAGTATTTTGCTTCCCAGCTTTCCCATTGCAGTCTGTGAGATTTCTCTGTGTTTGGTCTCTTTTCATACTTTTCCCTCAGCTCCCACTGCAGACCCCATCACTTCCCAACAGTGCTGGGTGGGTGGATGGTGCCTCCAACCTCATAGGACAATTCTTTCCTTTTTTTTGGTTTTGCTGAACTATGTCACAGATCAAAAAAAATTGTCACAACTGCATTTCAAAAGATGAAGATTTTTTTTATCTCCGTCTCCCTTAAAATTTACACATAATGATATGAAACTTTTAAACTTTTTTTTCTGTGTGTGATACTGAGTTATCACCAGCCCAAAATCCCCTGGGGAAGGCAGGGACATCTCCAGCAGCAATCCAAGGGCATTGGGTGAGCACAGCCCTAAACACCTTCTGAAGTAACCAGAATAAAAGAAGAAACAAGAATATTTCTGTGTCATAATGTGGAAAATAGAGAAAACCTCAGAAGTTTAACACAAATCTCTAATCCACAAGCATTCACATCAGCGCTTCCTGCAGCATTTTTGTTTCATCAAATCATAAAAAAAGGAATCCAGACCCAGGAGGGACCGAGAAACACCTTGAGAAATGAGAGTCCGAGATTCCATTTGAGCATCAAAGCTCATAAAAGGGTTAAAAGGATGGATTCTGAAGAAGCTGCCCTTTTTTTTTTTTTTTTTATAGTGCTTGGGCATAAAGCAGAGATAAGGCTTGGGATCCTAAAGTGCAAACTGAGGGCTCCCCTTTCCTGGCAGAGCAACAAACCAGCAGATCTGTAACTTCCAGCATCATTTCATCACTGTGGAAACCTGGATTCCACCAGATGAGGCTTCCTGCTGAAATAGTTGTCATTTTCTTGGAGGCTCTGGAAGCAGAAGCAAAAGCCTCTTCAGTGTGGATGGGAGGATTGGGAAAGATGGGGAAGGAAAAACTCTTGAAAAGAGAAAAGCATGAAAAGCAAGCAGGAATTTCTTAGTTAAAGCCTTGTTCCAAGCCCTAAGTCAGATTTTCTTACCTGAATTTTGGAGAAGCAGCAACTCCCATTCCTTCTGCTTTCCTGGGAGACAAAGAGGACTCTGGTCAAGGAGTGGATGTTGGTGCAGCATTTTTGCCAGGATGTGGCAGGGAATGCTCCCCCTGCCCCAGCTCAGTTCCAGCCTTGACTCAGAAGGTGATTCTTCCTTCACCAGGGAATTGTCACTGGAGGACATCAAGGACTTCCCCAGGGAATGATTTGGAGGACTCTTCCCAGTAGGAAGTGATCCATTGGGATGAGGGGATGTGCATGAGCCTGACAGCATCTCCCAGCTGGTCACACTTGCATGATTCCTTTATTTGAAGGACTGAGAAGCTTTGGCAGCCAGCGGTGCCCACGGAGTCCCTGTTACACAGGCCAGGGAGATGGGAGGGACACGCTGCCACCTTCACTGTGCCCTTCAGTGTAAATTACAAGCCTCAAGAGCTGCTTCTTCAAATTCCAACTGTTTTTCCTCCCTTCATTTTGATTTCCAGTGCCTCAAACAAACGAGCCTGGGGCTGGCAGCGAGCATTGTGCCTTTTGGAGCAGGATGAGGAAAGCCTTTGTCCTGGCTCTGGAGGGCAGCCAGAGTAGAGGCCTCTGCATGGAAAGACATGTGCCTGGAGAAGGCAATATTTTGTCATATTTTCCCCCTTTTGGTTAGTGTCCAATAGCACATCTCGGGTCGCCTGGTGCAGACAATTAAAAAGAAAATCCCACAAACATTGGGAATACTTGCAGAAGGCCAGAAAGAAAAATAAAGGGGGAAAAGAAAATCAATTTTCCAAAAATAAAACCTCTCTCAAAAAAGCGTATCCAAACACTCAGCACTGTGAATAAAATTATCAGACCCAATAAATATTTTATGCTGCCATTCTAATTGCCAAAAAAAAAAAAAAAGTTAATTTCTGAAGCAAAGTTTCTCCTTTTTTTTTCATCTTTATTTTTAAACCCTTAACATAATGACTGAATGCCTAATACGAACTTGATAAATTTTTAAAAGCTTTCTTTGAAAAAAATAATAAAAAAAAAAAGAATTCAAAGCTGAACTTGAGCAGGAGACCACAGGGAAGTGTCTAATCTTTAGTCGGACGCCTGGCACAGCCCCGCTCCGGCCGGTGCCAGCATTGCATTCTGACAGAACAAGTGTTGCATGAGATGTGAAGGATGACTCCGGTCTGCCGAAAAAACCCTGGAGCAGGTGTTCCTCATCCTCATTTGCAATGGAGCATGGCCCCTGGCTCAGTGAGCTGGAGCAAATGCGCTGGCAGGCCCCATCATGTACCTGCGTGCTGAGATGCACTAATGATAATGGATGCAGGCCTATTAACCAGCCCATTTGTAATGGCACACAACGCTGATTGCTCGGGGAGTGAGTCAGCGCCTTTCCAAGGGGAGCGGGGCATGCCGGGAACCCATGATCCTCTGAGCCTCCCTTCTGCTCGGCTGCTCTACAGCTCTGTTAGGCTTTACTTAATGATACAAATGAATACATGATCTGCTACATGATTATACACGCGGATGAGGCGCCGTGGGCAGCGCTCGCCCCGCCGATCGGCGCCGGATCCGAGCGGGTTTGAGCGGTTCCCTGGTTGGGCTGGGCTTAATCTGAGAAGCACCAACTCCATGGAAGAGTCAAGGGTCCAACAAGCACGCCTAAGCTTGGGGATTTACAGAAAGCTGCTGCTGATCTTTTGAGTGAATTTTTTTTTTGGCGCGCCTAGGGAAAAAACATTCTGCTCGGCTTCTACCCTTCATTGCCTGGCTTTTCTTGGGAGGGAAAATCCTCCAAGAATAACCTTTAAAAACACACACCAGGGCTTAATCGAGGTTTGTGTTGTTCTTAAATAACTCCTCTGATGCGTTTTATATAAACGACTCTTGCTGAAAGCCTGCTCCCCGTCCGTGGAGTAACGAGGGAGCTCAGAATGGACGCTCCTGTAAAATTCACTCGTTAATAAATAGATCACATTACTTGTAGGTACTCCATTCCAGGGCCAGCTTAGTTAAACAGGCCCTGTTGGGCCAGAACATTGCAATCAGCAGAATACACTGTAATTATTATTGTAAACTCAAGGCCTGGATTTGCTGTGTTCTTGGCAAACCCCAATAAGCTGCTTATGCCGTCGGTGCTGCAGCAGCTCCTTGGATTCCTCTGTAAAACGTGCAAAAGGGCTCTTTTGTTACTTTTTTTTTTTTTTTTTTTATAAAATAGGTGGTTTGGTTGCCAATCTGGTCGAGCAGGCAAATCTCTCCAATTATTTTCCTTAATAAAATGCCCAGCAGACAACACATGGAAATTTATGAGAAAGATCAGCTCTTACCTGAAGTTGTAACAACCACTTTGTATAAGTGCAGTTCCCTGTGCAATGCTTCACAATTGAAGCTGTGTAAGCAGAAAAAAAAAAAAAAAGACAATTTGTGGGCACAAACTCCCACATCAAAATTATCTGGCACATTCTGGTGGCTTTACACCACTCCAATAATGCAAACAACTAGAGATAAAGCTTAAAAACTGATTTAATTAATTATTTGAGTATCTTTATATCTAAAAGCAATTATACCCCATCAGTCAGACTGGATCCAACATTCCTAATTTTTTTCTGCTTTTGCCTTGGCAGTCAAAGATTTGAGTTTGAATGACCATTCAGAAAAAAAAACCAAAACCACCTAATATAAAAGAGGTATATACACATCACACATTCACAGTGGTCAGGTAAAGGCCACAAATAAATGTCCACATAGATATAACCAAGAGAAAATTATATTATGGGAAGTTGGCTCTGCTGACCCAGAAAATATCCTGTCTGTAGAGTTCATAAGGAATGTGAGAAGAATGAGGGACTTGGCTGTTAAATGCAACATCCCAATATTCCCAATTATCTGCATAAAATTTTGCTGTTCTCATTTTGCCTTTGCTCAACTTGCTGCTTTAAGAACCAAACTTGGCAACCCAATCCCCACCCCCAAGTCCTCACAACCCCCTTTGCTGGCAGCCATCAAAGGGGCTGGAATTTCTCTATATGTATTGTACAGTATATTTCAAAGGAATTTTTCTGCCATGCACAGTATATCAATACTCAATGTGGGAGTAATTTAACTTCTTAATTTATTGCAGCAGTAACAGCATTTTCAAACTGGTCATAAAATATTCTTGTACTCTTCTAATCTGGGTTTTCAATGTTCTATAATGGGAATTCTATGAATAATATTGGGAAGTGAGAGATATTTTATACGGTATCTCTAAGGGAACAGTGTTATTGCATAAAAGTTAGGTGACATGGGAGAGACTGATAGAGGTGGTGTTTAAAAAAAATTTACCCTTCAGGATTTGTCACATGAATAATAATGATTTAGTGACATTTTTTCCTTCCTAAAAATCAAATCTGCTCCAAGATAAGGTTACAAAAATATGTTCTAATTATGGATGGCTCTGAAGCATAGAGAGCAAACACAGCAAGTATCAGCTATCTAATGGCCATTGCAAACGAGCCAAATACCCTCTCCTGTCCATTTTTTAACATATTCTGATTATTTTTGGTGTCTTGCTATTATTAAGGCCCCAGTGAGATCAAGGTCCTGCTGTAGGACATGCCTCAGAAACAACAGGCACCTGCTGGAAGGATCTGCACTCACCACCCACTGCAGAGAGGAGGGAGAAGAGTTGAGAGAGGAGAGTGGAGAGGGAAGAGAGGAGAGGGGGGAGAGGAGAGTGGGGAAAGGAGAAAAGAGAGAGGAAGGAGGAAAGAGGAGAGAAAGGATCACTCTCCTCCTCTCCCAGGCAGGGCTGGAGCTGAGGGTTTCCTCAGACACTAAAGGAGGGTCTGCAATGATCCAGGCACAAAATCTCTCAAATCTCAACCCACACTGCCTTTTAGGAAGCAAGATGAAGATGTTTTCTAGCCACAGGATGGAATATTAGAGGTGTCCTTGCAAGGAGGGGGCTGTGTGGATGCTCAGAGGTCCTGGCACCGCGGCGCTGCAGCGTTTCCAGCACTGCTTGGCTTCCCTGGAGGCTATTTTCTGAATTTCCTTCCAAGGATTTTTGTCCTCTGATACTCCCTAGAGGTCAACAACAGCCTGTCTCACACCTTTTTGATTGGCACACAATTTTGTTTTGGCTGCAAAGAGAACTTTGTCCTTGCCCTAAATCAATGTTCAGCCCCGAGCTTCCCCGCTTTGTGGAGGCAGGGTGGGCAGTGCTCCAGAGGGCTGGGGGGCTGGCATTGCCTCTCCCCCCTTCCATACCCACTGCCAGGAGCTCCAGCCTCCAGGCAGCACCCTGGGCTCCACCACCCAGCCCACCCAGACCCCAGTTTTTTCCATGAAAGCTTCGTTTCCTCGCATTCCTGGAGCAGCAGGTTTCCCGTTATTGTGCTTTCTGTTCTTCAGCACTCCTGGTGAAATTTATTGTTGTAAAGCGCCCTGAGCACACTGGCAGGGAAAGACAATTACCCAGCATTTCCAGTCTCAGGGAAGTGTAATTGTGATATATCTGTGTGCTACTTTCCAACACAGTCCTGTGGGCTGGGTCTCATCTTTCCAATTCCACACGGTTGTCTTGATGCCCCTTGTCCTGTTATCCCAGCAGGTGGGGGCTCTGTCCAGGCTCCTGCACTTCAAAATAACCTTTCCACAGTCAGACACGAGTCAGGGACTTGGGACTGAGGCACAAAGTGCAACAGAGGAAACACTATCATCACTATTTCTGCTCATTTCAGTACTACTCAGTTCACATCATTTAAATAAGAGCTTTTCCTGAACCTTTTCTTTGGTGTAAAATTAGAGGATTCTGGGTGTTTTTTGGTGGAAATGCTTTCCTGGGAAGCATCCACTCATTGAACCCAAAGCATGAAAAACTCAACAACACAGTGAACCAGTCCCTGCCCATTTTTCCTGTGCCATAATTTTTGGATAGAGACCCAAAATGAGCCAAACCCAGCCAGGTCAGGCTGTCAGGGCAGAGCCACAATCCCAGGGCACATCACCCTCCAAGCCACATGAGGGGACAATGTGTTTGGAACCAGCCAGCTGGAGCAGATTGTTCTTGTCCTCAGCAACTTTCGTGGTCTGTACCACAAGCTCTAAAATCAGGAATGAACCAGCAGCTTCTTCCAAGCTTCCCCTGATGGTAGAGGAAGTGTTTTTTGGGATCTTAGTGAGGCACAGAGCTCAGGGAATGAGAATTTCCAGGGCAGACAATGTGGCTTTCTAATGCCTCAAACTATCAGTGCATGAAATGCTGCCCCAAAATACATCATTTCCCCCTCTTTTTGTGTTTTTTATTTACTATCATTTGGGCATTTATTGGGAACTGAAGCACACAGGGACACAGTTTAGTGATGGAGTTGGCAGTGCTGGGATAACAGATGGACTCAGTGATCTTAGAGGGCTTCTCAAACCTGAATTCTATGGCTCCAGGATTAAACACAACTGCACAAGATCCCGTGGGATTGGCCATCCTGGGCTGGTCCAAAGAGCCATCTCAGCTCCCAGAGACCACACCCAGGGAGGGCTGAAAGAGCTGGAGCAGGGAACAAGTTTCCTACAGCGGTGCTCTCAGCTCCTGGAGATTTGAGTAACAAACTCAAAACTGATAACTTTTGGCCCAGCTCTCAGTCCCAACATTTTCTTGTGCCCTGTCCCCACACAGGAGCCACCTTTGACCCCCCTTATAACCTCCTTCTATATCAGCAGGTGTAAATATCCTATATATTCTTTTCAAATCATTTTCCCTAATATTTCTCCATATAATTTATCTTTTTTTTCCCCCCTTTGACACTGCTACTGAGCCCTGACTGCACATGAGTGCCTGTATACAAATGCCCAAGACCAGGCTTGACTATCCCTAAGCTGATCTCTCCATTCCCTACAACCATTAATTATTTTACACAAGAAATGCCAAGCAGCTGGAAGCTTGGGAAGAATCGGTTATGAGCTGACTTGAGAAGGATACTGGATGGATGCAAAGGGCAGGTGGCAGAAATCCCACATATTTTCACCATCACAGAGCTTCACATCAATCCAGTATTTTTTTTGCAAGACCCAAAGCACCCCTGCTGCTTGGTCTGAGACATGAAGGATCTTGTGTCTGCTTTTATGTGTGTTAGCCCTGCTGAATTCTCCTAACTGTGAGCACAGCTGGGCTTTAGTTCCCTCTAAAGCTGACCAAAGGCAGCAGGATTTCCAGCATCACATCCATGGCTTTGCTCATGTGCGCACCCAGACTTGTACACTCACACAGATGGAAATTTTTCCACACACACACAAAAAAAAAAAAAAAAAAAAAAAAAAAAAAAAAAAAAAGTTTCCAGGTAAAAAGAAGCCTCTGAGGTTACCAACAGTGCAGGTTAATTGACATTTTTTCAGTGTCACTGCTTGTGCCTTCTGGTATAGATAAGGCTGAGAGGAATAATAATTTCCCTGCTTGGCTACCCATTTCCAGAGCTGATGGTCAGTGGCAAAACATCTGGAGCCCAGTGAGAGCTCCTTTGAAAAATTAAGAAAACTCCAGAATTCTAAGAGTTTCAGCAATATGTTTCAAACAACATTTCAAGCTCAAACAAATTACTTTTCGGACAAAGCAAAACAAAAACCCTTTTGCAAGACAAAAAAACAATTTCCTGGACTATGTCCAAGCCTTGCATTTGCCAAAATTTGAAGCTATGCCCGAGGGAGAGTAGAGTACCTTTGGCACATCTGCTGAAACGAGGAGAACTGTGTCTCTGGCTATGGTGAAGGAGGAGGAATGTAGCAACTTAAAGCCTGCTTTTTGGGGTCAGGAAGCACAGAAGAAGTGATGAAAAACAGCCCAAAGCAAGAGGAGAGCGATTTAGTTTCTCTTCCACGAGACTGCCTCAGTGGCTCAAGGGGGGGGGTGAGGGGGGGAGAGAAAAAGGGGGGAAAGCCGGAAAAAAAACACAAAACAAAACACAACACAACCGCAAAAAGAATGAACAAAATCTGAGGGTGGCTAGGCTGGTGTGTTTGGGGTTTTTTGGTGGTTTTTTTTTTCCCCTCCCTTTCCCATCTGCAATGGTTTTTGTAGAGATATCAAAATGGAGAGGAGAGAAATGGGATCAAAGAGCCTTGAGCAGCAGAAAACACCGCTGGCACCTCTCCTTGGGCAGAGCGAGGACCGCGCGGCTCCTCCGCTATTGTTGAGGCGGGATTTTCCTTCAAGTCCAGCTAATCCATTAAGGGAGCAGCCCAGCAGGAGCCATGGGCCAAGACCCAAGGCTCTGAGAGCTCTACAGCATCCCTGCTAAAGCAACTCGAACAAACGTGGCACAGGACAAAGCGTTAACGCGCTTATCTGGGAGCAGCAAGTGAGCCCAGGCACCGCGCTTACAGGCATCGCTTAGCCGGGCAGCAAGGAGGGGAGAAAAAGAAAAAAAAATAAATAAAAGGAGGAAAAAAGAAAATAAATCAATCAGCAGAAACCCTGGGGAGCTTGGGAGAGGGAGATTTGGTGGCTCTCCGGCTTGGGGCTGGGGCGCGGTGAGGGTGGCGAGGGGAGCTGGGTACGCGAGCGCCAGCGGGGCCCCCCGGTTCATGAACCTGTGGCTCTAAAAGCCTGTTTGTGCTTAGCCAGTCTGCTGGAAGCACATCTGCTAATACCCACTAAAGAGAAAAATGGTGTAGGGAATAGGTGGATGTCTTCTCCGTCTTGCTTGGGAAGCCGAGGACCAAGGGCAAGGTATTCTGCTCGGGGGAGGAAGAAGCAAGGTGAGCAAGTCCTGAAAGTACTGGGAGAAGCTGAAATCACAAGTGTTTTCTGTTCTCAGCACGGGGAGAGAGAGAGGGGAAAACCACCCCCAGTCATGCTCAGCATCGTTATTTGTGCCCCTTTCAAGCCTTCCAAGGAGTGCCACAAGCCGGGGCCTCAGTGGCAGGGTGGGAAACACTCAGGCACTTTCATGCCTCACCTCGTAGCCCTGACACCAGCACCTGGCACTGGACAAGATGCATTTTGACAGCCTGACAAAAGCCCTTTTCAGGGAGGATGTGATGGCAAAAGCACGGAAGGGAGAGCATTTGCACCCATTTTCCAGATGCTCCGAGCCAGCAGAAAAAGCCAAGCAAGAGCAGCTCCTGCAGACACCCAGGTGGAGCTGCAAGGACAAAACACATCCTGTCCTGCTCCAGAAACACCCAGGGCAGCTGCTGTCACAGTTCCTGGATAAA